>VDFB02188976.1:52549-113762 GCA_007258455.2 Sequoia sempervirens | reverse complement strand
CTTTATAGTATTACTCTCTTCATTGATAAAACCTAAATACAAATCATTGAGTGTAGAAGTTAACATTCTGCTTATAATTGCATAGGAATGTGTGCATCCTAGCAGGATTAGAATTACTTTCATGAAGCTTTGTGTGATTGCAGCAGACTTGTGTGATATTTGAGAGATCATTAGAAGTAGAATGGTCTTATTTATAAATACTTGGGAGCAATTCATGATAGTGTTGGCACTACCTAAATTTCATATGTAAGGATAATGCATTGGTGAAACTTGAAAATGTTGTGTGAAGACTTATGTGACTAGTAAAAGAACTTCCATGTGCTCCTTGATATGTGTGACACTCATGATATCCAAAGATATGTAATGAATGATCTTGTCAATGAGACAGCATGACCATTTCCTACAAGGCATCTTGTAACAATTGAAACTTTGTAGCTAGTAAGGCTCGGCCGGTGAGGCATTTCATTAAGCCAATGAGGCACTTTTATAAGGGTGAAAGCATAAACTTGTGTCACAGTTTTGGCCAACTAAATAATTTCGGGCGAGTTAAGTTCGGCCGACCAGTTTTCGGCCAATAAGGTTTCGGCCGAATCAACGGGGCAGCCACATGGCGCCTACGTGGCTTCAAGTTATCGGTCGAGTCACTTTCGGCCGAAACCCTATCAGCCAAAAAGATTCAACACGGCGCACATCTGGAGGCTCCTGATCGGTCGAGTATGTTTCAGCCGAAACATTATCGATCAGAACTTTATCGACCGAAAATCCCTAATAAAATCTCAAAAAAAAAAACCAGGGCCACTATTGCAACGCTCGAGCGAAAGTGTTGAGGGCGAGAGCTTGTCGGTCGATCGCTAGCAACAGGGACGACATTTTAACAGGTTCCATTCGTGGCATTGACATGAATGTTTGATTTCTCGTCTCATTTTTGTCTATTGTGAGAAATTTGGGATATATCGTTTGTTAGGGTTTGATTGAAATGGAAAAATCAGGTCATGGCCATGATGGTTGAGACAGCTATGGCCTTGATGCTCAATGAAATTTCTTCCTCTAGGCAGTGAAACTTAACATACCCTTCTTTACAAGCTTTAATTTGTGATTGGGCATGCTTTTGAGATAAGTTTAGCATTTTATTTAGGAGGTATTGGAAAACAAATGGAAGAGACCTTATGCAAAGAAAGATGGTTGGGCATGCTTTAGATTCACAATGCATTCCTTTTAGACTCACTTGTGGTAATGGATTTTTCATCAAAATACAATATATATATTTGCTTATAGAAATCATTTATTTTCCATCGATAGTGTTATGCATTCAATTACTCCTATGTTTCATTTGTTTCATTTACATGTTGATAGGACATACTTATGTCCTTTGTATATCATGTCTCCTCTCTCCTGTAGGGGTTTCCTTCATACTTTTAAGTGTTTAGAATAATTAAGAAGATCACCAGTCCCAGACCAGGTTCTAGGTATAAGCAGGTGCCAATCCTGTATGTATTACTATGTCCAAATGCGTCTTGAATTGCCCAGATGTGGAGATTTGAACTTGAACCACCAGCTTTAACATTACACCACAACCTATTCAACCATATTTTGTAACTTAAACTCATCCCTAGAAACTGGAAAACATGGAGTGGCTGGCATTTACTATATTAGAAATTTGATCTGCATTTTTCTTAAACACGGCAAACCATTAGGGTTTCAGTTAAAAGCCTCTAGATAGGGTCCTCCTAAAGAAGAAAAACCAACGGCCCCTGATTCTCCAATTGCTCTGACGATTCCAATGGACCTGCCAAAGTCCACCTGGATGAATGCCTCAGCTTCATTCTTGCTTATTTCTTTTGGAAATAAATTGAATAGATAAGCATTGCCACACATTTGTTGGGCCTAGTATGATCATTTGAACATAAATTGCTTTAAAATATCCAGGTCAAGCATCTATCTATTGTTTTCTTTTTGTGGCAATGGCAAACACTTTAAAGCAAAACAAATGTGTAAGTGTTTTTGTTTTTGTCTTATTTGACCTACCAACGGTTTTTTCCACCTAGGTATCTTGTTATAGTCATTGTATTCTTTTAAAAATATTACTACCCACGCATGATCTCCTGAATATAGGAGTATTCTTCCTTTTTTATTTAAACTTCAAACATAATGTGCATTATGTCCCTTGTGGGTTGAGCAAAAGGAAAATGTAGGGAAGAGTCTTCCTATGCATAACCTGATATGATGGAAAATATTTAGGAGACTTTGATTCAGGAATCACATAAAGTTTTTATGCCTTGTTTTTGTTTTCTTACTAAGAACACACTCATTACATGGCTGGTCGACTCATTTGATTTCCTTTGAGAGGTTAGCTTTTAGACCTATGCACACATATTTCTTTATGGCTATCCTATTGTCGTGGGCTCTTAGCATTTTATGCCTAGCTTTAGGGTTTTAAGAACTAAAAACTGTATAGTTCCTCCTTTCAGAAAACTTCATTTCAGAAGTTTTACTTATAGTTCCTCCTTTCAGAAGTTTTACTTATAGTTTTGGGGGACACTACGAAAAATGCTGAGTATAGAACATGTATTGTCATTTGAAGGATCTCAATCATCCACAAGTAAATTGCAGCAACTGCGACTGCTTTATATTCCCTTTACCATCCATAACAATGACGATGAGGGAAACTGCAAACTTAGTATATGAATCTGACTTTGTTATTCATCTTGAAAAATACAAGAAAATTAGATTTCAATCCACAACATGTAGCGATGTAATCATTTGGAACCATATAAACAGCTAGTTTTTGTAAGTTTACAATCTAATGATTACATGAACTAGTATCAAAGGACAAGTAGTGCATGTCTAATTTCAAAGAGCCCATAATCTGCACAAATATCTTTCTCAGGCAAAAGCCGGCTGGAACGCATGATCTCCATAATTCATTTGCTAAAAGCTTTAAAAGTAGACCTTCCTATAATTGCAGCAAGACAAATTTTATAAACACTAAACAAGGGATTTAAAAGGCAAAAGAAGATACCTTTTATCTCCAATGTAACATCCTAAAGTAACATTAAGGAGGATTATAGAGGGTATAATGTAAGAAAAGTATGTGTTTGGGTGAAATTTAAGATTCTTCTGTCTTGATCTCAGAAATGAGTTGTGGAGATTGTCTAACATTTTTAAGAAGAAGGGAAATATTAGTGAGTTCTTTTGATCACTCAAATCCTTCAAAATTGAGAGGAACACTTAAATAAGGGAGAACAATTTAGAAGGACTTTTGTTCCATGGATAAGGTTCAATGTTTCTTAAAGCATTTCAGTCTCAAACCACTTTGATTCAATTGACTTCCTTTGGTCCATGGGTTGTACACCTTAGATATGTTGCTTTCCAATACCTCCTATACTTGTAAATGAATTTTAAATCTACATTCCATATGAACTAATCTCTTAAATAAAATGCTAAACTTATCTCCCAAATAAAGCGCCTTTGATAAGTTATGTACATGCACATATATGTGTATGTGCGTATGCATGTAGATGTATTATATATACATATGTGTACATGTGTGTATGTATACATATGTATATATAATACAGATCTACATGCATATGCACATACACATATATGTACATGTACATATACATACATATACATATATGTGTATGTGTGTATGCATGTAGATGTATTATATATACATGTGTACATGTGTGTATGTATACATATGTATGTACATGCATGTATATATGTGTATGTGTGTATGTGTACATGTGTGTATGTATACATATGTATGTACATGCATGTATATATGTGTATGTGTGTGTGTGTGTATATATGTGTGTACATGTATGTATGCATGTGTGTACATGTGTGTATGTATGTATGTATGTATATGCATATATATA
Organism: Sequoia sempervirens; assembly: GCA_007258455.2. Taxonomy (NCBI): domain Eukaryota; kingdom Viridiplantae; phylum Streptophyta; class Pinopsida; order Cupressales; family Cupressaceae; genus Sequoia; species Sequoia sempervirens. The sequence goes on along the minus strand of VDFB02188976.1, from coordinate 109,878 downwards.
TATATATATATATATGTATGTATGTATGTATATGCATGTATATATGTATATGCATATACATATGTACATGCACATATATGTGTATGTGTGTATGTATGTACATGTATTATATATATGTACATATGTGTATGTGTGTATGCATGTACATGCATTATATATATACATATGTGTATGTATGTATGTATATGCATATATATGTGTATGTGTGTATGTATGTATGTATGTACTTGAGTATATACATGTGTACATACACACATACACATATATATGCATGTACATGCACACATACACATACATATATAATACATGTACATACATACACACATACACATATATCATGTGCATGTACATACATATATATATGTATATACATACATACATACATACATACACACATACATATACATACATACACACATACACTATTAAATTAAGTTAGATATACATATATACATACACACATACATATACATACATACACACATACACTATTAAATTAAATTTTAACTTTATTACTTTAATATGTTTTAAGTTAGATCGAAAAATTAAGGAAATGTTAACCTTTTTATAATTTCTAGTGTTTGATTTACAAAATAATTGATTACAAAGAAAGGCTAGATCATATATGACCAATTGTAATGAAGAGTATTTTTTTATTTTGATCAAAATTTTAGTATAGAGTGGTTGAAAGGATAAATATTTTTTTTACATATTTACTCTTGGTTGAATATTACATGCATGCCTATGATTTAATAGGTTCACATAGCTCGATAGATATAAAGTTTGAACTAGATCTCATTAGATACATTTAAATTCAAAATTGTTTTCTAGTTTTGAAACTTGAAAATTTTACCTTTAATTTAAATATATATTTTTTTTTAGTTTTGAAAAAATTTCAATTTAAATTTGTGTAGTTCATTATGTAATTTTGTTTTAATGATATGCAGATCTCTATCTATTTATATATATCATGGCCGATGAGGGATCCCATCATTCCCCTCGTTCTGAGCGAGAAGCTCAAACTAGATCAAATATATTTCAGGATAGTATTGTTAGATTGGACAATGCTCTAAAATGTTTAGAGCAAACAATTCACAACTCCCCCAATTTGGCTAATCGAGATAGATTAGTCACTATTAGAGAAGAGATTATGAAGATGATTGAGACAATTCGATCATACAATCCTTATGATGAAATCAGCATTGAACAGTTTTATTTTTCTCTTGCTAGGAGTGTTACTGGCACAGTGAAACATAAAGAAGTTTCCAAATTAGTTTCAGGTGAAAATGTGTTATCCATGTTCCCATTTTATAGAGGAAAAAATAAAATTAGAGGATATATGGTTACGAGGTGTGAAGATCCTCTTGTTGCGCCATTCATATACCCTAGATGGTTGGCAGCACATCATAGATGGCCTCACAATGATGAGTTGCCATTGTATTTTGTCAAACAGTTATATGCAAAATTTCATTTACATATAGAGGTGGACTACACATCTTATCCTGAGCATGTTGGCCAAGGTAAAGGCCATTTTTATGACAAACCACAGTTTAGACCTTCAAATTTTCCACCGCCTGTGGACAAGAGGGCATTAGTTGGCCCAAACCTTTTGGTTTTACCAAAACGTTTGGAATTGGCAGCAGCAGGGGAGGTAGCAACAGGGTCCACTCAGAGTCAGATTTTTGAAAACATTGCCTCTATTACGACGTAGATTGATCAAATTTCATCTGATCGAGTTGGTAGATATTTATTACGCCCACGGATCAACCTTCCTCCCACTGAGGCTACATCTGCATCGTATGATCCATTTATTAGTGCCGATCTACCTACTCTTGCAGATGTCGAGCATATGACCCACACGACTCTGCGTAATACATGTAGACTCTCAATTTTGGATTTACTAGCAGCATATCAGGTTATCAGTGAGGACCATGGGATTGCTCTTGACAGGGTACCAGAATTTATTAGACAACGATATCCTCATACAGATATGAGCCACAGTGTGGCAAATGCAGCTCAGGATATTCCACATCAGCCTACAGAATCCCGTGCACATCATGTTTCTGTTGATCCTTTAGCTTGCCCAGGTGGTCATCAGGATGTTACAGGTCACGTTGAGGCTACTGCGACACCTGATCCTGTCCATGGGACATATAGTCGACTTCTTTTTGCTACTGATACTGTACATGCTACAGAGCCCCCTACGATGTCTTTACATTCTCGTGATCTTAGTGACATTGGTAGAGCTTTCAAGCAGGCACAACAGGTACTTTCAATTTATAATTTAAATACATGTATATATTTTTAAAATTGTGTTCTAAAAATTTATGTAATGCATTTTAAAAACTTCTAGGGGTTTAACTCCTGATTGAAATTGTGTACTTGAAAATTTTAAGCAGTATGGTGAATTCCCAGACTTTGGAAATTTGGAGCATGATGGCGATCCCATGCAGTATGCAGATGAGGTACATTTAAATTTAATTTTAAAAAACTAATTACTTGATGTTTTAAGTTTGAACACATTGAACTCAAGTACATTGTAAAATTTTTAGATAATTTTACATATATGTGTACTTGAACACATGCAGGGGTTGGGACGAGGCTCAGGACACAGATCGGGAGATATTGGATCCGGACATGGATCCACACATCTTGGATCAGCAGAGCGATCGGTCCATGGATCGAGGGAGAGGTCGAGGGAGAGATCGAGCCATGCATCGAGGGAGAGGTCGAGGGAGAGATCGAGCCATAGATCTGATGATTCTATTCATACCAGACATCCCTCTCTTTGAGATTTGTTTTATAGTATTACATGTCTGAGATCATTTTATTATATGTTGGGGACACTTTTTATGATTTATGTATTGAACATTTGGACGTGTTACATACTTATGTTTTATGGTACACATATATATACTTGTTATAATTTACATGTCACATTCATACAATTATGTTTTATGGTTTGAATCTTAGAGGTTTGTTATATACGTGCATTATTATGGTTTGATGAACTCACTTACATTACATCTATAAGTACCTTTATTTAAATTTAAATTATGGTAACTTGTTCAAATGCACTTCTTGTACATATATAGATAACTAAATACATTGTGAAATCAAAATGTTGTCCATTCCACTATCTAATGGTTGCTATTTGTAAATTTAAAAATATGGACATGTACATGTAATTAATTTAAATAAATAGTTAAAATGAATTTGTCTTTAATAAATAGGTCAAGAAATAGAAAAAATTGAATGCATATATGCTTGAGATTAATGCTATACATGTTTTAAAGTAGAACATAAAAATGCAATCAAAAATAGATGATAGTTAGATTGAATTCTTTAAAGCTCTAAATGTTCATTTTTAAAGTCAGTAAAAGTTATTTATACATTTAAATTGTGCATATATCATGCTCTACATTAACCTAATTTCTAATTCCATATAATCTAATACACATGTTCATTTGAATGTGCATGCAAAGAATTCTTGAACTAGATGATGAGCTATACTTAAGAATGAACCATATAATTCAAATAAAGCATGCAAGCTATTAGTGGAGTTGAATGTAAATGAAATCAAATTTCTAGTTTTGAAAGTTTAAGAATTCCATGTGGAACATTTATATATATGTAATTAGAAATTGATATATATATTTAAATCTTGAAAGACATGCACATTTATTATTAAATTAAAAATTGATGACAATTCTATATAAATTAAAAATTGATCAAGTAGATCTCTTGGATGACAATTCTATATATAAATTAAAAATTGATCAATTCATATTTAATTGTACTGGAAAGATGGACCAAATTACAAGACTAATGAAGTTATGTTCATTCCTAGAGAAATATACTAAAAGTTACGTTTTATAGGCATAAAAATATTTTATATATAAATAAAGTACTAAAGATGAGAGGAATAGAGATTACATCCTTATTTTTTAAGGTTGGACTATGAAATCACAAAAAAAAGCTATAAATAGCTTGATAATTCAAATTGGGTTCTAATATAGAAACCTTATATTTTTGTAGATGTTACTAGTGTATTAGCATCTTGGTCTTGGAGAAGGAAATATATATAATCTCTCATATATGAGTTTTGAATTAAAAATAAATATTTAAATGAGTGTATTGTGTTGGGATAAAAGGATTTTATAAAAATATTTACTAAATAAAATCTATTTTATCAAAGAAAGAAAAGTTCATGTATATTAGAACAAAACAAAGATTCATCTTTTAATCAATAAATGACAACACAAGGTTACTCATATTAATAAATTTATAATTTTCTAGTGATTGATTGAAATATTTTAAAAATAAATAAATAAGCTATAATATATAATGAAGCTTCAAATAGTATTTTTGGTGTTATAGATGGTGGCATGTCTCCTAGAGAGATAAACTTCTTCTAGATCCACCTCTAAAACAATTAGAACTTGTTGTTGATGATAATAGGATATGGAATTTCTACATTTGGGAATTAGATATGACTTGGAAGATGTAGGTAGCTCATGGTCTCAAGCTATACATGGTAAACAAAGCTAAATTGATGCCAATAGGATATGTAATTTCTACATTTGGGAATTAGATATGACTTGGAAGATAATAATAGGATATGGTAAACAATTAGAACTTGTTGTTGATGATAATAGGATATGGAATTTCTACATTTGGGAATTAGATATGACTTGGAAGATGTAGGTAGCTCATGGTCTCAAGCTATACATGGTAAACAAAGCTAAATTGATGCCAATAGGATATGGAATTTCTATATTTGGGAATTAGATATGACTTGGAAGATAATAATAGGATATGGTAAACAATTAGAACTTGTTGTTGATGATAATAGGATATGGAATTTCTACATTTGGGAATTAGATATGACTTGGAAGATGTAGGTAGCTCATGGTCTCAAGCTATACATGGTAAAAAAAGCTAAATTGATGCCAATAGGATATGGAATTTCTATATTTGGGAATTAGATATGACTTGGAAGATATCACTGTGATTCACTACAATGTTCATATATTCCAATGCACCTTAAGGTGAACAAGAAAGGACAAACCAAGAGAACCTGGATACAATCTAACATTAACAAAATGGATAAATAATTTAGTTCTATACTGAAAAGATAGGAGCTAATATTCTTAAGTAAATTTGGATGTATGGTTGAGATGGATACATGAAAATCCAAATGATCATGTAAAATTATTGAATGTCGTGCATTAGTAATGTATAAAAAATAAAGAAAACTAGAGACAACATTTATGTCTAGATTCTTCACCACTTGAAAACACCAAATCAACTAGATAATTTTATACAAGTTTGTGGAGTTGAATGTTCAAATGAAATGAAAGATTTGAATGTGAACTTAAGAATTCCATGGAACATAAATAAATTTAAATGCAAAATTGGAACATGTATATAGGTGGAGTTGAACAAATATTTAAATTCAAAGATTTGAAAGTGAGTTTAACAATTCCATGTGTCAAACATAAAAATTTACAATCAAGGAATCTAGAGAGATGATATAAAGGAATTTCTAGAGAGATTCTCAAGAGTGAAGGTTTAAAAGAATGAACCATGTCCAACATGTAAAAATGCAATTGGAAATTTAGATGATTTAAAGGAATTTAGGCAAAATGTAAATTAAAACATTTTTAAAGTCACTGGGTTTTGTAGATCAAGCATATATATGATCTAACATACATGTCACATTCTAAAAAAAAACCATTCTAAATCATGTCACATGTCCAATCAATACAAATATATAAATTATCTAGATTTGGAGTCATAAATGTGTACACATGTATCCAAAAAACAACTTAAAGCTCCTGGTACATAAAATCTGGATCCTCTCTATCTTTAATTATCTCTAAAATCTTCTCATGATCTTCAATAGGCAACCTCCACTTTTGTTTGGCACGTCCTCTTTTAGGTAAAGTTTCTAAATTTATTTTTGTTGCCAAAACTAAGTGACTGTAATGTAGAACCTTTTGTCCTGGCCTATAATCAACAAATATAATACCATTTTTATCTATCTTTATTTGTTGATAATATGTGCCTTCAATAACGACTGATCCAATGGGATACTCTTGTCCATCACCATCTGTCATCGATTCGATCAATTTGCTTTTTGGTTGTGTACATCTTAGTAGATAGTAATCTACACCTTCCGCATTTTCAGGGTCTGCAACTATAGCGAAAATATCTCCTGTACACACACCACATATTTACATATTTAAGTAAATTATACATTTAAAAGTTGTAAAAAATTATATTTTATATTTGAAACTTACTTAAACATAGAATATATATATATATATATAATTTAAATCTTGATTTTAACTAAATTAATCAATTTGGACATACCTATAACAACTAAATCAGATACACGTTCGTAATCAGCTGAATATAGTGGATCATAGACATCAACATTGTCATCTTCAACAAAAGGAGGCATTGATATTAATTGTTTCATTTCCCATTGTGAAACATACCCATCTCTAATATTCTCACATTGATCAATATTTGCATTGTCCTCAATGCAATCAATACAAAAACATGATTTTTCTCTCACATTCATTGCATAAGGCCTACTACTCCCCGTTGTCATGATTTGATGTAGATTTCTAATACCATGAATTGCTTGACAATTATAAGGATTTGATCGATCAATATCTGTTTAAATTCAAACTTGAAAATTCAATTTGAAATCATGTATGTACTTGAACTTTGAAATTCAAATTTTTAAAACAAATTTTGACTAGACATACATACCTGTAACTTCCCAAAAATACCGTGTGTTGTATGTTGAGTCGCGAGCAGAAAAATGACTTTTGCACCATTCAACAATTTCGTTTGCATTCCGTATGGCATTACCTACAAGTTACAGACAAGTTGGCACAATTTGTCACCTATTACTTTCAAAGAACTTAAAAGAAAATTTAATTTAGTTAAATTAAATATATATATACATATCTAATCTTTTAAAAAGTATGAAGCTAAATTGGACATACCAGCAAGTTCATGTTGACGAAGTGCACGCTTCACACATGCTCCTGCTCCATCGTGCTCTCCTTTTCCATGTCCACTCTCATAAAAATTCCACAAAAATTTGGTGTTGCGTCTAGCATGTTGACTACATAACCAAACAAAGGCTTTTGCAGACTTAAATTGTCCTGTGAAGTTACAAATAATTAAACACTTGAAAACCTTGAATTATCTTCAAAAAACAATTTAAGTCTCAAAGTTTTAAAAGTAAATATAAATTAATTAAAAATAATTTAAAAACCAATGTACTTACCAGCACATCCATCAGACCATATCCAATGTTGTTCTTGATTTATGCCACATCGTCTTAGGTCTTCAAAAAACATTTTGAAACAATGAGCTACATAGCTTCTATCATGATTCGTATCATCACTGATATAAAAGTGAACCTCTTTGATGATAATTCTATCATCTTTGCTACTTTGTATTCCATCGACCGCTAACTCTGCATGCCTATAGCAAACTTGCACGAAGATTGCAACTTGCTCTGAATGATAATATTGACTTTGAATCTCAGTTTGAGGACTAAATGTATAGTTCTCAGAGAAATCTACAATAGAGAGAATACAACCTGGTGGAAAACAATTCTTTGAATAACGAAATTGCTTAGATTGCCATCTTGCACCATGACAATGTTGGATATGTGGATATATGATATTGCGAAATTTACTCATGAATTCATTGTAAGGCAATCCACTCTCTTTGAGAACAACTTTTTTGGCCTCAACTCCTGACTTCGTTAAGTATGTCTCATATTCAAATCTCTTCCAAGTAACTTGCATTTCATTATTGTCAACATGTAAAAGATTCTTCAAATCTCCACAATCATTACATACATTTTTTATACACTGAACGTTGAATTCATCCGAATTTTCTGATTTTTCACATAGAAGAGACTTCACAAATTGTGTTGTGCTTCCAGGGATGGCTAAATTTTGATCAATTGTTGCCATAACTTTTCTATATGATTGTAGGTGTAGATCAAATTCAACATGATTTCGACAACAACAAGTTTCACGTACTTTATTTATACGTACAAATGATGGTCGTAGTGTTTCAAACATCCTTTGACAAATCTTCACATTTAAAAATTCTTGTTTAAATGCTTCAAAAAGTTCACTTTGTGTTGTATCTATAAAATGTTTTGGATGAGAAATTTTTGTACCATCATCACCTATTATTTGTATAGTATCCCTTCTATTGGAAGAAACACGAGAGTGGGTGGTCCAATATTCAACAACTTGTTTCTTTACATCTTCTGAAATTCTATCTTTTCGAGGAACCCTACAAATATTTACCCAATTTTTCTCAATTTTTCCATCTATTTCATCTCTCTTTTCAATATATCTTTGAACAGTTCTCCTAGAAACATTTAGTAATTCAGAAATTGCTTGAACTTGTCTTCTATATGATAATTTCTTACTAGAAATTACAGTCATCAACGCTCTACGTGCAGCACTTAAATCACTAGACCGACTCTTCTTTTCAATACATTTTAATGCTTCTTGCAGGTTTTCAACAATTGTTTGTTTTAAATCTGATGACTTTTTCCTATTATCAACCCCTAACAACTCCAAAACAGGGGTCATTTCTTTTCATCTAAATAACTTTGCAATTAACTGTGCTCTTCCAATTAAAGATTTCTCTTCAAAAAATTCATCCCATATTTTTTTAGAGTGTAATTTTAATGTGCTTTCAGATAACATATCTTCAGATGAAATATTATTGAAAAGAGAATCTTCATCCATCTCCATCAAATTTTCCATACCATAGTCCAAAACATTTATATTAGTACTAGGTTCAGTTTGTTCTTGTACCTGTACGTCACCTTGATCATCAATATTTTCCATGGGTTGTTGTTCAGTAGATGTTCCTTCATCCGCTTTTCTCTTTCTTTGTCTTACTCGTGTTCGTTCATACTTCCTCGATCTAGTCCTTGATTTGCCATCACAAATTACACTCAAATTTGAATGATTGCCTACATAGAAATTTGTACACACATAAGCTTTCCATGAAACATGTACATGTAATATAGCATAAATATTTTAAAAAACTTGTAACTAGATGCAAAACATAAACATAAAATATTTAAACAAAAGTTTTTAATAAACATAAACATGCAAAACATTAAATATTTTTAATTGAATAATGAATATATTTCTACATATATTTATTTGATGTTAATATTTTAATAAAGAAAAAGTGAAAACAAACTTCAAATGCATTTTCAATAAAAAAACATAATCAATTAAATAAATTAAAGATCAATACACCTTAAAAATATTTCTCCTCTTCTCCAAATGCCTTTTTTTTCGTCGAAATACGTCTTGTAAATTGCCTTCCAAAATGTTGAAATAAAGCTTTTTTAATTGAAAATAGTTGAAATTTTTTTGAAATATTTGTTATTTTCTAATTTTTTTAATTTGATAAATTGGGAAAAAAATAACTTTGTTTTATATCATTAATTTTCGGCCGAGTAGTTATCGACCGATAACTTTTCGAGCGATTACTTTTCGGCCGATTCGTTACCGGCCGATAGGGTTTCGGCCGAAACCTAGTCGGCCGAAAACAGGTCGGCCGAAAATATCTAGTTGGCATCCTACATGGCAGCTTACTCATCATTTTTCAAAATTTTCTGAAACATTCATTTTTGGCAGAGTATTTCTCTAGTCAAATTGATGTTTTTGCAAAAAATAAAAATACCCTTTTGTAGAGCTTGAAGTGTAGAATCCAAATATAGAATTTTTATAATATTTTGATTAGTTTTGATATCTTTTATTATTAAAATAATGCAAGTAGGTTTTAAAAAATAAAAAAGAGGCTGATTTGATATTAAAAAAATGATAGTAAAATTTATTAAAATATTTTAAATATTATATGAGGCATAAGAGGAGAGAGTCTACTTCAAAAGGGTATATTTCTTTTTTTTTAAATGATTGAAAAAATTGAAATTAGTTGACGGCCCGTCAAAACTGTCAAATTCTGACATGTTTGACTTTAAAACGTTATTACGGGAAAAATATACATCAAAATGTGATTTTTTTTTCCATGCACAGGATATTGAAATTACCTATTTGGAAAAAAAAAAGAAAAGGAGAAATGAAGTTTTTTTCATTTTATTTCTTGACGGTCCGTGAAGTCACTCTTTTATGAAATTTTCAGCATTCCAAAATTTGTCCTTAAATTGATAAAAACATAATAAATTTTTTTTTTTAAAATTTTAAAAATTACAGGAATAAACTACACCAAAAGTTCTACATTTTATTAGTTTACACCATTTTGAAATTCAAAACATAAAGACCACTTTTATGTGGTCGAAGTTCAGAATTTTTTTTGCTGTAGGCTGATTCCTTTATAAAGTGTGACACAGGTTTGTGCTTTTACCCTTTGATTTGATAACATTCTTTGTACTTTCATTCAAATATTTCTTTTGACGTTGGTCCCAATTCATGGATGGGGTGATGGGTGGATGAAGATTTATGACATGGTTGGTTGTAGTATTGGCACTAGTTTCATCATAAGGACTCTTTGTGCTCCCTATGTTGACGTTTGCTTGAGATGAAGTTGCCCCCAGTATTGTGGAAGTAGTACCTTCATGCTTTGATTCTGCTTGTTTTGAGATATCTTTTTCAGTAAACATGCTCTGACAAATGACCACTGTAGATGATGTTATTTTGCTTTGCTGCTCTGCTAACTCTAGAATATCCTATTCTATCTGACTTGTTTCCTTGAGCAGATAATGTTGGACATCCGCATACCTAATGTCCTCAGTCTGAATTTTGGATATATCTAATCCTGATGTTGATAACTCAGTTTGACTATAGGAGTTGATAATCTGCTCTTTGTGTGTAACACAATCTTGTTCTTGAGGAAGATCATCTACGTGTCCATCCATAGAAAGCATCTCATGGGTAGATGGAGGAGTAAGTGCTATGTGGATGTGATCATCTCGTGTGGATAGGACAATATCCATTAGATCATTGTAGTATCTTGGAGATACAAATTTTTGATCCTGATTTATTTTGGGATTGCTTTCGATATGCTTTGGATCAAGCTCTTGACATGGGTCGGTTTCAAAGGATGGATCGCTTACAAATGGTGCTTGGATATCTTCATTAGACATGGTAAGTGGTTCAACATCCTCAAGTGTTGAGTTCAGGGTTCTTTCAGTATCTGTAACCATGCGATCAAAGGGGATCAACATGTTTTGAAAAGGACCATTGCTAGACTTTTGTGAAAGATTTTGATCATGCTTTGGAATAAATTCTTGAGATATGTCCTCTAACTCATAAGGTGATGTAGAGACATTTTCAACATGATCATAGGTGAACTGATTGTGCATTATGTCAATTGGATCAAATAATCCTAACACTCCTTGAAAGAGATCACTAAAAAGTGGCTCTTGATGTATGGTGCGTTGATCATCGGATTGTGTAGATACATCCTTAATATGCTCCTCGATGGAGAGGTTTTGATCATTGTTTTCGACAATTGCGGTGGAGAGATTGTGAATGTCTTCGACCATAGAGTCAAGTGATGTTGATATTTCTTGAATTGGCTCATTGTCGAGTTTTGTTGGTGGATTTTGATCATGATTCAAAAGTGACTCTCGACATATGTTGATTTGATCATTGGATGAAGTAAACATGTGCTTAGTGATGGATTGATCTTGATCCTTGTTTTCAATAGTTGTCATCTTTTTTGTTTGTGCTCATGTTGGTTGGGTAGCTTGAGAGGCTTGGGCAGCTTGAGAGGATTGTTGCACTTGTCAAGCTCATCATGCTTGTTGCTTGGCTAGATATTGTTGGATGGCCTTTTGGTAGGCCTGGTGAGCTTTTAGCACAATGTCATTGTCTTGCCACATTTGGTTTGGGTGGTAGTGGTGGTGGATTTGGAAGCATGTTGGATGTGGTGACAAGTGTTTGAGATATGCTCGGAGCGATCATGGTAGTGAGGGGTTAAGATGTGATGGGTATGATAGTGGTTTTTGGAATGATTGACGGGATAGTGATGGTTGGAATGATCGAGGTGATAGGTCCTTGGGAGACCATTTTTCAATTTGGGATCAATGTTGTTGTTTGATTAGATACCATCCATTCATGTGATGTCGATGGTATATTCAAAGGATTTGACGTGATGGTTTGATTGACATTAGGTGGATTGATTTGGGAGGATTGATTGGTGATAGGTAAAGGGGGAAGCCCTAAACCAAGGAATGATGTTGGTAATAGTGGTGGAGATTTCCTTTGGCGCAATGCCTCAACTATTTTGGAAAGTGCTGCAATTTGATGTCGCCAAATTTGTTCTTGATTTTGATCTTGACTCACTTGAGATAGTTGATTTGGCTTGTGTTCAAGTAGTTTTGGCATGCATGCTTGCGGTTTTTGAATGGGATTATGGGAAAATTGACTTTGGATAATGTTCTGATTTGGGATGATGTTCAGATTTGGCATGATAGGATTCATGTTTCAAAAACTTGCACTTGGTACATCCACATTTGGTTTGTAGGGATTTGGTGGAATGACGTTCATTTCAAGGCTCATGCATTGATTATTCGATTGGTGGATTTGTAGGTTTGGACTTAGATCTATCATTGGGAAATGTGTTCCAAACTTTGACTTGGGCATACTCACATTTGTTGTACCATTGAAATTTTTTGAAGGCAATGATCCTATGCATGGACTTTGATAATTGATAGGAAATGCAAGGCTTTGAGGATTCAATTGATTTAGATTACTCAAGATTTATGGATGAAGTGCATATTCCATGTTCCTCTTGTGTTTTGACCTTGTTGCAAAAGTGACCTGTAAGGTTCTTAGGACCAATGATGATATGAAGGATGAAATGTGAATGATATGAGTGTCGAACGTTTAGGAAATTTGGATCAATGCTAGACTTAGGGTTTTTGATTTTGATTGTTTTATTTGGATGATGAACTTGTAAACCCTAAGATGTTGGATGTGATCTTAGGATGAACTTGTTCAAAGAAGTGATAATTTAACTAAGTGTGCATGGAAGGATTCATCCAAACACACCTAACTAAACAAATGATTTTGATTTGGTTTAGGGATGTACCCAAGTCTAGGTAATGATGTTTTCAAAGCTCTAAAGTTGTTTGTGGGATGATGTTGATAAATGTTTGAGGTGGATGAAGTGTTTGATTTTGATCCTAAGAGACTTAGAGAGACTTTGTTTACTAGGCCAAGGTATTGAAGAACACACTTTTCTCTAAGAGCAATCAAAAGACCAATATGACCAAAAGATATCAAGCACACATGTGGGGTCCAATTCGTTATCTTTGCTTAATAGGTTCTTTTTACCAAAAACAACCACTTGATTATGTTTCAAATTGAATGTCCAATGTCACAAGTTCTTTTTGTCCCACAAAGTGCTATGTGGAAGTTCCAAGAAATTAGGACAAAGGTTGCCTAATGTTGACCTTTGTAAGAGAAAATTAAGATGTAAACCCAATTACTTAGAAACCTCTAAGTACTTAATCCCCAGGGTAAGCAATAGTCCTATAGTATGTGAAGCATAGAATGTGACACATGTTTTGGATTCAAAAAATGTGATACCCTTTGAAAGTTATAAATGTTTTTCAATTAGTCTATCTATTAGGACTTTAGTCGTAATTTGAATAGAAAATGAATAATAATTACGTATTAAATTCAAAGTAGAACATAATTTATATTGGTGGAAAGTTGAGAATATCTTTTAAAAACCCTTTCTATTTCAACAATTTTGGGTAAAAAAAAGTTGTCAGCCACATACCCATCATATTGCCACTTTTTGGCCCATCATGATCCTACACATACCTAGATTCAATGCTAGATGAGAATTTCCTAGTGCATATTATAGATATTATAAAAAATATCTAAAAGTGTTAATACTAGAATCATTTTGAAATACTTGTTCCATAAATAATGAATATCTATTACATTCATTATGTCATTTTTTGGTTCACAAGAGGTTTGAACTACATGATAAAGTTGTCTTGCAAATATTAATTATCCAATGGACCATCAATATACACCCTCTATAATCAAAATTATACATTTGGTCAGTCTAGAATTTTCGTATCACAATCTAATAAAAGTGAACTAGATTCCAATTATGTGCTTCCAAAGCCCTCCAAAGTGAAATGAGAAGTATTCATCTTCTCAAATTAAATGAAAAGAATAGAGAATCATATCATAATATAGTTACTATTGGTTAGTTATACACATGTCATCGATAACATCCAAGGCGTAGTTACCAAAATTAATTGATGTTTGGAATAATAAATTATACTAATTTCATGTTACCATTTTTTTACTAATATTTAATTTTTTATTTAAAAAGGGGTAAAATTTATTAAATCAAAGAAGCATTACAAAGCAACAGGAAAAATCCCATAGAAGCAACCAAACTACCCCACAACAAAATTCCCCAAAGGAACCCAACCAAGGAACCAATTACAAATGAAGGTCTTCCATGATCATCTTTTTGAGGGACACAGAGAATTATGAGGATAAAAGTCCCAGTCATCAACATTCCACCTCTCCCCATCCTCATAAGCCCACTTCGATAGAAGGCTACCACTTTATTCCATTCTCACAGAATATGACAGAAGGAAACAAATTCCAAAGAGTTGCATAGATTCATAATTTATTTGATCGCCATAGCCAGCTTCCAACTAACACCATCAAGTCTCTGCTTGTTTAGGATATCAACTACAATCTATGAATCAGATTTACAATTAATCCTCTTCCATCCTAGAGAACAGCCTCTTTCAATACCATGAAAAATATCTAGAGCCTCCATGAAATTGTTAGAATGTGAGCCTTATAAATAGAGAAGAAATCTACCTCACCTCCATTACTGTCTCTTCCAATACCACTAATCCCAACATGCCCATGATTCCCCCTAGCAGATCCATCATTATTTATCTTTATAACTCATTGAGGGGATGGTCACCATCTACCCTATCAATTCACCTTCTTCTTGACCTGTTGAGGGTCATTACCAACAAAGCAACCAGATCTACTACCCTCCAAATGAAGCTTCCTCACATAGGACAAATCACCTGGATCCATAGTCACCAATAAATCATGCTTAGCCACAATAGTCTCCTTGATCTTGCTAAAAATCCTCCTCCATAAAAGATCCCCTACTTGCTTCACATCTTGAAAAATTCTCCTATTTCTCTCTAGCCAAAGGTGCCAAATAATAAATGTAGGGCCAATAATCCAAGTAATCTGAAGAAAAGTCATCTTAGCAGGGGGTTTTCCCAAGATTTCCTAGAATTATATCAAAGAAGAGGCATGAACATAAGGCTATCCCCAAACTCCCCACCAAGAATGCCAAATATAATTAGCATAAGGACACCGAAAGAAAAGGTGTGAAGTACACTCCTGATTATTATTTCACAAAACACATATGGATGGACCCTGAAAGCCCCTTTTCCATAGATTTTCCCAAGTTAGACATCTATTTTAAACAACCAACCACAAAAAGAAATTACACTTTGGGCAAGAAAATTTATTCCAAACCCACTTCCACTAAGGAACCCCAACTTTTCCACACACCTGCTTATCTAGCTCCATATATCCAAAGGCAACCGAGAATCTACCTTTTGGATTGGGACCCCGTGCCAAAATATCCTTATCACGAAGAGAACTTCACATTCTACCAACCAAAATGATAGCAAGCTCCAACCTCTCTAGCTCAAAACCTCCTAGAGGCCACTCTTCAGGGTCTTTCCAATGCCACACATCCACCTAACCCAATGACCGAACAGTTTTGAAGTCCTCCACCTTGTACCAACCAGTATTCGTCAAGATATCATAGAGAGGTTGCAAATGAGGGAACATAAAAATAATAGAGGGATAACCATCCTAGGAATCAAACCAAAAAGGGCTTCAAACCCCTTATTGTAAATCCAAAACAAGACCTCCTTAATCAACTTATCCCCTTTTTAAAGACTATCCCAGATCATAGATCCTTTTCCCTAGAGACAATACCAAGGAACATCATCATGGTCCACCCCACCAAGGTACTTAAGATTGAGAATTATAGCTCAATCCTAATCTTGGCAAGTACACCAACACCAGTACAACTTCATAGCTAAAAGCTTGAGCCAT
Source organism: Sequoia sempervirens (assembly GCA_007258455.2). Classification (NCBI taxonomy): domain Eukaryota; kingdom Viridiplantae; phylum Streptophyta; class Pinopsida; order Cupressales; family Cupressaceae; genus Sequoia; species Sequoia sempervirens. Next base: position 93,697 of record VDFB02188976.1, on the reverse strand, counting down.
CAAACTAGTAGACTTGAGGCCAAGACCCCCCTCCTATTTAGGCCTACACATAGATTCCCACTTCACCAAACTCCACTTAGAATTAAGAAGATTACCTGCCCAAAGGAATTGATGAGTGAGGGAATCAAAATCCTTAACAAAACTAGTAGGAGGCACCTACAAAAAACATTGATAAATAGGAAGAGACTGAACCACATATTTCAGTAAAACCACACGACTTGTTGAAGGCAGCCACTTATGAGTGCAATGACTAACCCTCCTATAGAATTTATCCAACACATCCTACCAAATATCTTTTGGTTGAGGGCCCACCTTGAGGGGAATCCCCAAATAAACCAAAGGAAAAGTTCCAATTTGAAATTGGAGAATTTGAGCAATCCTTGCCTAAATAAGCTGAGTATTCAAAAATTAAATAAAGGACTTGTGATCATTAATATTTTGACTTGAGATAGCCAAATAAGTATCCAAAGCCTTCCTAAAATTCACAGCTTCATTTATTTTGGCCACCCCCATTAAATTCGTATCATCAACAAATTGAAGATAAGATAGAGATGACAAAGTGTTAACCCAACGCCACACCTGAATCAATCCCTTGTAAACATAGGACTTGATAAAACTTTCTAGTCCCTCAACCATAATGATGAAAAAATAAGGGGAAAATGGGTCTCCTTGTTGAAGACCGCTAGAGGCTCCAAATAACACTAAAGGTTTTCCATTGATAAGCACTGAAAAGGAAGTAGAATTCACATAGCTCATGATCCAGTCAACCCACTCTCCGTCAAAACCAAAAGCTAAGATAACCTTCTACAAGAAGGCCCATTTGACTCTATCATTGACTTTTTCCATATCAAGTTTGATAAGCATAGCCTTCTCCTTACAGATTTCCATAGAATGAATAGCCTTAGTAGCAATAACAATCCCATACAAAATTTGCCTACCTACCACAAATCCCCCCTACTCATTGGAAATCAAAGAATTGAGCAAAGGCTTTAGTATTTCTGCAATCAACTTAGTAATGATCTTATAAACCACATTAAAAAGGGAAATGGGGTGAAACTAATACAAGGAACAAGTCCCTTCCTTTTTTTGAATAAGAGCCAGAAAAGTGGAGTTCGTGACCTTCAACATTTCTTTATTCCTCTGAGATTCCTGAACAACCTCTATGAGATCCTCCTTTACAATATCCCAAAAGAATTGATAAAATTCAATAGGAAAACCATCAAGGCTAGGGGCTTTACCTTTTTTCATTTGAAACAAAATAGTCTCTAGTTCCTGCAAGGAAATGGATCGCAAAAGGGCCTCGTTCATCTCATGAGACACCAAAGAAGGAATACAAGCCAAAATAGAATTTTCTTCAACACTCCTAGGGGGAGAATCCTGAGTAAACAGAGCTGAGAAGAAATGAGAAACCTCCTAGGAGAACTCAACTTGAGAAGAAAGATGAACTCCCTTAGAAGAACTAAGAGAACTGATAAGATTACCATTTCTTCTAGCAGCAATAAAGTAGTGAAAGAAGGCAATATTTTTGTCTCCCTCCTGAAGCCAATCAATACAGGACTTTTTCTTTCAAAAAATCTCCTCCCTCAGCTCCCATTCATCAAGATTCTTAGCTATCCTAGCCCCTTCCCTACACAACTCAATTGTGAGACCAAGATCTCAAATCTGGTGAGTGATAGAATCCAAATGAGCTTGAGCTGACAACTTATTCTAGTAAAGATTCCCAAAAAATTTCATATTCCACTTCTTGAGTCTATATTTCATAAAATTGCAATCTCTTAACAAAGGTATACATAGCCATACCAAAAGAAATTTTCCTCATACTCCACCAATCAACCATCAGATCATGGAGAGAAGTATCCTGAAGCCACATGAGTTGGAACTTGAAAGAGGGGTTTTTATGAGGTTTGAAAGGAAAAATAAAAATTTTAATTAGTCAATGATTTGAACCTCGCTAATCCAAAATCTCAGAGTTGGTAGACCAACTATCTGCAACCCAAAAATAGTAGATAAGAAACATGTCCAATCTCTCAAAAATGGTAGCATAACCAAACCTTCGATTATTCAAAGTCAAGATGCCATTATTAGGCTTCACATCAATAAGATTGAGACTAGCCATATTGTATATAAGAAGTAACACAATAGGGTCCAGCTTGGAAATACCCCATCCCTTCTCCTATAAACAAGAAATAGCATTAAAATATCTAGCCATAATCCAAGGATGCCACAAAAAAAGTGAGCAGACATAACTAAGATGAGTCCAAAGTTGGGACTTACCCATCAAATTAGTGGGAGCATAGATATTAGTGAAAGAAATGATTCACTAGATTCAAGACTAGAAGCAACCATATCTAGATAGAAGAGCAACTCGCGATCCAGTACTGAGGAACAACCTTTCTTGGATCCCATAAACAAGCCACCCCTCCATAGCTACCAAAAGCACCCACACACTAACATCACCCACGACGCCAAACAATATAGGCTCTATTCAGCATACCATCCAAAGATAACTTAGTTTCCTAAATAAAGATAATATCAGGAGAGTGACATCCAAACATTTCATGAATAGCCTTTTGTCTAGGGGTGTTATTCAAACCCCTTACATTCCATGAAATAACAATCATTTTTGGGGGTGGAGTAATGAGAGTACATGGTTTTCACCAATCGAGATTCCACCAAAGTCTCCCCCAACAACTGAACCTTCTAAATGTCTTTCTTGTGACCCATCTTAGAAGCTTTCTCAGAGGGGCCCTTTTTAAGTTCTTTTGTTGCAGCCCTAAGGCCTAGATTTCCCCCCCAGGTTTCTTTGAGTCCAAAGTCTTATCCACCTATGAGGGAGAAGGAACCACCACAACATTGTCATCCTTTAGAGTTGAAGATCCACCAAGATTGGAGGCATCCTACTGCTGGAGAGGATCATCCATTTCCATCTAACCAACCTCCAACTCATCATCCTACAAGGTCACCCTAGCCAAATATTGATTCCCAATTACTTCCTCCTCTTGCAAGACCACTTCTAATGGGCCAGAACTAGGAGGAATCTCAACTAGAAAACCCTCTTCCAGAACCAAGTCATCCAAAGAATCTTGAACCAATTAAAGGTCTCACCATTATGTCTATCCTAGAAAGTTCTCTTTTGACCCCTCCCCTTATTACGAGGCTTAAAAGGAACAAATCCCTCCTTATCAGCAGCCACCTCCACCATAGGGGCCTTCCCATTATCATTCTTAGGAGTAGTCTTATTAGTTGTAGAAGCTTCCTGATTAAATTAAGGGAATCTCTTTTGCAAATGCCCATATTCATGACAAACATGGCAACGAAAAGGGAGAGTTTCATAATAAAGTTGTTGAATCCAAGAAGAGGATCCAACACAATCTTCTATAGAATCAGTCAAGGGATTGTTCAAATCAACTTTGACACAAATTCAAGCATAAGAAATTACCTTCTTGTCCACAGTTTGCTGGGCAGGCCCAACTAGTTTTCCTAGCAGACAAGCTATCATATGCAAAATACCGCTTCTCTAGAATTCCAATGGAAGTCGAGGTAGATGAACTCAAATTGGCACTTTTGAAGGGAGTTTTTCAGCCGAGTTGAAACCCTCATTCCAGCATTTGATGAAGAGTCCAATCTGATTGAAGAAATATTGGCCACCTTCAAAAGCTTTATTCTTATCTTCCATGCATGGAAAGACAACCAAAAAATAGTTATTGGCTGCCAGCATTATCTCGATATCTCCTTCAGGACTCCAAACTTGATGGATCCAGGCTTCCAATGCTGGCAAGGCAAGGCATAAACCCATGAATTTACAAATTAAAGCATGATTGCTCAAATATTTAACATCCTTTGTAGTAGAATCTAGCTAAATCACCAAGATAGGATGATTCTCACTTCATTCCAAGCACCCATTCACTTTTTTAATCCTGGGAAAACCCATATTTAAAGAAGGCCCTTCTCCATTTTAAATTCTTTTAAAAATCTCCATAGCAAAAGAAAGAAAAAGACAAAGGATCAATTAGATCCCAACCAAAGAACTAAAGCACATGGGTTGTGCATGCCTCAACTTCAAAATCTAGAGCACAAAAGAACACCAGTCTAAATAGGAAACTGGAAACCAAAGCCTTTCCAAGAGAACTGAGAAAGAATGAGCAACAAAATTAAAAGAAGAAACCCCCAACTACAGCCTTCAAAAATGCAACAGAAGGAATGATCCTAGCCAAACTAGAGCCAAAAACCCAAGAAAATGAGAATATCACCCCCAAAAATTAGAACAAAACCCCCCCCTCACACAAATTGTAGCATGCAATACCAACAGACAAAGCAGAATCAACATGCAATACAGAGAGATGACATGTAGGTCTAGGCTATTTATAGGTCGCAGACCATCACCATCACTCGTGCAACCCTACTCTCCATCGATTGCATCCACAAGATTGTAACATTGAATTTTTTTACTAATAATTAACAACTTAAACAATTTTTAATTTCTTTCCCTATTATTATATAAAAATAGTGCCACGAGGAAGGTCATGATATGCTATAGCCATATATTGGGAAGTGAAAATAGGGATGAGACAAAGATGCAATTATATTTATTTAAAATTGATCTTATTTTCTAGTACAACATGAATGAGGAACTACAAGAAACATCCAACATAACTAATAATGTAAAATATTCAAATTTAATTAGATACATAGAAAATATTTGAATAAATAAGCCTAACAAGCAGCAAAAGCTATGAAAGAAATTTTATTATATAATATCTCATGTCAAAGTAATACTTGGGTGTGTACAAGAAGTTGAGTCCACTTTGGGCCAAAAAGTGGAGGTGCTTTCCGTGATTTTTAGAATTTGTCACATTTAACCTAAAAATTTGAAGCACTTAGAGATGGAATATTAAAAAAAGTCACTAATCATAAAATTTAGTACTTGGATTCTAGTTTCCAAATATTTAATTTATTTTAATACCCAAATGATACAAATTGATTTTCAATAGGCATTTCTAAAAACCACTATTTAAAAGTCACTTTTTTTTATCATACCATGCACATGTAGATCATCCATATTTTGACCTAAATAATTGTATTTTCCTAAATCCTTTTGGGAAAATGTTTGTAACTCACTGAAGCATGCTTTCGATATTTTTTTGTAATTTTTTATTGAATTTTTTTTGCTAAATTTTTGTTGACCATATATGTTGACCTAAAATTATCATTTTTTTTCAAATTTAAAAGAATTTTCTAAAGTACGCTTTCTTGCAATTAATCCATCAAAAAAATATTTTAATAAAAAAGTTATTAAAATACACACAAATCCTAATATTTCAAGTTTATGGACCAGTTTCATCAAGAATTAATTGAAAAATAGGAAAAATAATCAAATTATAAAAATAATTATATATTTGGAATCTACATCGTCTCATTTATAATGAATTTTAATTTCGTCAAAAAATTCTACAAAACATGTCTTCAAACATATCTCCAACATCATTATTTTCTTGTGACATTGATAGGACCTTCAACTTGCATGTCAAACAAGTCCAAAGCTTAGGTTTGGGTCCCCAAGCCTTTTCCTGAACCAAAAAATAAAGCACAAACCTAACCAAAAATTCATGTTTTCAAAAATGGGATCCCATTTCATAAAAATAATATTATTTTATGCTTTTACGAAATAGGATTCCATTTTATAAAATGGGATCTTGTTTTGAAAATTTTCCAAAAATGGAAAGTTTTCAAAGCAAGATCCTATTTTGAAAATTTTCCAGAAATGGAAAATTTTCAAAACAAGATCACATTTTTTTAAAAAAGGGACCTCATTTTAGTTTTAGGCTCAAGACACCAAAGCAAAATGGGATCCTGATTGCTAAAAAAGGGGATCCTGATATGCTTTTCATGATTTTGAGATTTTTTTCTAAGGCAAAAACTTCTACCTTAAGTGGACTCAACTTCATGCTTTCACCCACTTTTTAAATGCACATAAGAAATATTTCATAATTATTATTGGAAGATATGAAACATCACTATTTTGATTATTTGGAATAGGTTACACCTTAATCAACTTGCATTGTGCAACCATATGATTCCAATCTTAGTTGCCTATTTTAGAAATGGGAAAGTGAGAATATTTCCTATGTAACTAGAATTTCAATACATACATATAATATCATGATGGGATCTACTAGACATTTCATACCCTCAAAAACTTTCTACTCTCTTTTATCTTTCAAATGAATTAAGAACTTGATAGGCACAAATGTTCAAAGGAATAAAGAAAATTGAGGGTTCTCAATAGTCTAACCTTGAATACCAAGCCTTTGGAGCTTGCTTGAGTCCATACAAAGCCTTCTTCAATTTGAAAACATAATAAGGATTGTTAGAACATTGAAATCCTTCCAGCTATTCAATATAAACCTCTTCTAAAGTCTTGAGCTATCCATTCAAGAATGTTGAATTGACATCCATCTAGTATACATTGAAATTCTTGAATGTTGGAGGAGCTAAAAAAAATTGAATTGCCTCCAATCTTTCCACCGTCAACAAACGTTTCTTCAAATTATATGCATTCAACTTGAGCATACCCTTTCCACAAAAGTCTTGACTTGTTCCAACTCACTTAACCAAGTTCTTCATTTAGCTTGTTTCTAAACACCCACTTGGTTCCAATTACATTCTTACCTTTAGGTCTTGGTACAAGTTCCCAAGTTTCATTCTCCATGATCTAATTTAGTTATTCCTCCATAGCTTGTATCCAATCCTTTTCTTTACTTTCTTCCTTGTATGACTTAGCCTCTATCTTTGATAGTAAAGAAAAGTGTACATTCTCACCTACTCTCTCAAGTTTCTTTTGAGTCTAAACCCCACTATCTTTGTCACCTATGATCTGATCTACAAATCAATTTTTCTAAACATACTTTGCTAGAGTTTTTAGAACAACTTCTTCTGATTCTTCAATGTTGTTGTGAGTTGGTTCATAATCTTCTACTTTTGGAATACTAGTAGACTAAATAGTATCATCAACTCTCACATTTTCACTTTCAACTATCCTCTCTAGGGCAAGTGCACCAATCTATGACACAATTTTGATGCCAAATTGAAAAAAATGAAAAAAAAAAGTCAAAATAGAGAAAATTTGGCACACGCCAAATTTTGCTACCATCAAATTTCATGTGCACCAATTCCAAAAGTGAAATTAAACAAAAATTTCTTTCTAAACCTCAATTTCTTTTCAGCCCGTGGCTTGCCTTTGAGGTTTTCAGCTCTACAACTCGTGCTCGCCTAATCTCTTCCAATTTTTGCACTCTTAGCTTAGAATTCTTCACGAGGATGCCGCCAACACATTAAAGAGGTCAAAGATTGTGAAGAGGTATGCATTTTTATTGTTTTTATTTTGAATTTGATTTAGAATGTAGATTGAAATAGGTTTTTTTAATAAAACTTTGTTCTAATTCTCAGGGAATGAATCTCCACCTCCAAACATTGAGAATTCACAATCACCCCCTCACGAAGAGTCTCCTATACAAGAACAACCTGAAACCCCTCCATCAATTCATAGGAATCCTCAAGGAACACAAGAAAATATCCTAAATCAAATTTAAAAGAGACATTGAACAATTAATTGGAAGATTAACTGAGCATGCCGAAACCCACCCTTATAGGTGATGGATTGTTGAATCGTTGAAGTGAATTGTATCTCATGTAGTAGAAATGAGTGAGAAAATAATTTTTTGGTCAAATAAGAGGCATGAGATGAGACAATTTTATGCTAGTTTTTTGTCATATTCGGATGTGAAAAAACAAAAAAATAGCAAAGTTGACCTATGTGCCCTATTTATAGGCCTGAGAACCAACACACCTTTGTCTCATGCATGCAAGAGATTCCCCATCCATTGGTGCCACTACGAATTAATTAAAAATAATTTTTGGGAGCGGTGGTGGATGGTATTTGACCAACCTCCATGAAATAACCATGAGGTACCACAATACTTTTTGGGGAAACTCTATTGTGATTTTTTCCTTAATAAGGTGCCAAATTATTTTGACATCTTAGACTTTTAGGGTAGATTTGGGGGCTCCACACATGATAGACCTACTACACGATGTAATCCACAGTTATCACTGAGACCCTTGGCCAAACCGATGGTGGAGCATGTCACCATTCCTTTCATTGTTAAGCATAGTGTAGAGGTGGACATGCTAGAGTCAATTAGTTCACTCATCCAGACCATTATATAGTGTGTGAGGCCTCTAGTAGAGCCTGATGTGGAGGAGACACGTATGCCTCGAGCTCCACCCCACCATTATGGAGCTTGTAGTGTTGTTTGCACAAATGATTATTAGAGTGCTCAAGATGTAGCTACACAACCTACATCAGTTGTAGACATGATGGCTATGACATATAAATTGCTGAATAATACATTTGGCATTGATACTCAGGTAAAATTTAGCAAATTCATTTAATATTTCTATTAAATTATATTTTGAAATTTAAGAATAACTAAATTAGTAGAATCAATATGATGAAATTTTAAGGTCGGAGTGTTCATGAGACATGCTCCATTCCTACAAACATTGAGTCCACAGGTATGCAACTAGTATTAAAGATATTATTAATGCATTTGAATGTTTATCTCATAACATGCTTTGGATGTCAAACAATTTCCTTGTGGACCTTTGACCTCCACACCTCACAATTCATGTCCTCAAACAACTTTCACTCAGGTAGCCTTTATTCATTAATGGTGTTGTAAAACAATGTTAGATAGTTTTCTCAATTTTGCGTATAGAAATCTAAAAAAATGATGAGAAACAAAACATTGCTTGGTCTTGTGAGATCCTAATTATATTTACCTTTCAATGTCCATCTCATTCTTCCATTCCTTTCATCACACATATTTTAACCATTTTATATCACATATCCCTATCTTTAACACCTTATATATTATACCACCTTCCTCTATATTTCATCTTATACACATATCATTACAAGAAACCTTCCCTTCTACTCATTATTGATGAAATTTATAATACATTATTACTACACACCTCAAGTTTCCACTTCATTTCCTATATTCAAGCCTTAGACACCACCTAATTCACTTTATGGTCTAATATTCCCTACTAATTACTTCCCATTAACCTCTAGTATAGTTCACCTTAAAAATGTTTAATTATCCCATCCTAGCTCATCCAATTAATCTCTACTAGTCCATTCTATGTTCCATCATCTCCTCTTCATCATGCCACATTATCTTCTCATAATTCACTTTTTGTTCCTTTATTCCTTCCTAATCCCATCCCATTAGCATTTAATAGTTCACCCTATTTTCCATGATCCCCTCCTAGCCCATCCCACTAATATCTTCTAGTCCATCCTATGTGTCATTATGCCCTTCTACTCCCATCTTATATTGTACCCATTATTATTTCACCCTAGATGTTCCATGATCCCCTATGTTCCACCCTATGTTCCTTTATCAATTCTATGTTATACCATCTTTATCCATGTTTCACCCTAGATAACCCTTCTCTATTATTACTATACACAGGTCAAGTTCGCACTTCATGTACTATAGTCAAACCCTAGATACCTCCTAATTCACCCTATGTTGCACTATTCCCTACTAATCACATCCCATTAACCTATAATTGTCCACCCTATATTTTGTTATCCCTTTCTAGCCCATCCCATCAATCTATACTAGTCCATCCTATGTTCAATTAAGCCCTTCTATTCCCATCCCATTACCCTCTCTTATTTCACCTTATGTTACATTATCCCCTCTTGGTCTTTTCCCACTATCTTTCCCTAATTAACCCTATGTTCCTTTATTCCCTCCTAATCCCATCCCATTAACCTCTAATAGTTCATGCTATATTTTGTTATCGGGCATCCTAGCCCATCCCATCAATCTATTCTAGTCCATCCCATGTTCCATTATCAAATTTGACTCCCATCCCATTGTACCCTCTATTATTTCACCATATGTCCCATTATCCCCTTTTTGTCTTGTCTCTTTATCCCTTCTATGCTATAGCACCTCCATCCAAATTTTATCCTATACACTATTAGAAGAAATCTTTCCTTCCACTCATTATTAACCAAAGTTGTCTTGTCCATTACTACTGCACACCTCAACAACCAACTTCATGTGCTATAGTAAAACCCTAGACACGTCCTAATTCATTTTATGTTCCATTATCCCTTTGAAAGATACTAGTAACATAGTAATCCTCACTTCATTCATGTGAACTTCATTATGGCATTATCACTATGTTGACAACATGCACTCATTAACATTAGTTCATCAGCATGTGCAATTTGAATATCAATGAGCACTAAAATTTGGAATTTGCAAGAGTTTGGACTATCCCAGTCAACTTAGTACTTTCACCATTATGTGATCTATAAGCACCTGTAGTCTCAATTAAGGCCAACCATTCACTCTTTCATTTATGATAGTTATAAAGGCACTACCTGAACTTCTTTATATTACTATTAGATATGATGTTTTATTTGCAATTGTTGACATCGGACAACCTTGGTGATGTTGGTGGCATGATGGACCATGGAGTTGCTGCAACAATAACCAGTTCTGGTCCTTTAAGAGAGGTATGCAACAAATTAGTTGATTTGACATTATATTTGCTCTTTTATGGTCTATTATAGAAAATTTTCATGATAATTTTATGTAGTTTAATTTCTATCTTGATTGTTGCTATAGGTGGTTGTCACTCTAGATCGTGGACGTGGTAATGTTGTAAATGTGCATGATGACTACATGTATGTGGTAAGTGATAATATTTTTTTATGTCATTCCACAATTCAGTTTCTATGTATTAACATTACTTTTTATTATATCAGTTGAAGGTCTAGAGTGAATAGAGGAGGACTAGTGAGCATGTTCGAAAGACAAGAGAACCAGCAAAAATTCCATCCAGCCAAATTTCAAAGGTAGCATGGGATCTTTTTCCTTCCCCTAGAGGGAAATGACTATGTATTAGGTTCATTTTTTGTAGGCCTATGTGGCATTTTAGAACATATGTTTTGTGCTATCAATATATATGTGACATTTTATGTCCGTATGGCTCTTTTGTAATAAGCCTGTATGGATTTTTTGGATATATTTTATCAATATATATATATCATTGTATAGCCTTACAAATTTTTTATTAAATAAAATATTATTTTTCTATTGCCATTCTTGAATGATGTTATCATGCATATTATGTAAATTGTATGCTTGAATGTTGTAGGCATGGATTTTGTTTACATCTAATGCTTAATTAATTACTGTTGATTTTTGAATAAGCTCCTTCTAATGTGTATTGTATATCAAGCATTGACAGGTCGACCTTTTGGTGCAACGACATGGCCAACAAGATATACATCATAGAAGGTAGCAGATATATTTACTTCTCAACCTTTAGTCAATACAACAACAATGAGACAAGCCTTGGGATGAACTCCTATAATTCAAGAGTAAGGTCCTGAACAAACTAAGGAAGAAGTCAAAAAATAGTGGGAGAAATTGATTGCTATGATGAAATAGTTTGAAGAAAAATGATCTTAAGAAAATCCCATGATGCAGCCAGTAGTGGAAGAAGTATTGAATACAAGGTCAAATCCCATAGATAAAGAAGAAGAAGATTTTATAAGAGGATCACTCGCTCCAAAAGTGGGAAAACATGAAGAAATTGATGAAAGAAGAACAGGGGATACTGCAAGTCAGAGTTTCATTGATAATCTTGAAAATGAAGATACAGTAGATGATCTACTTTTGCAAGGAAGAAATAAAGAAGATGTTGAGCAACCGCAGACTTTTGAGAAATCAAGAGAAGCTCAGGATAAGAAAAAAAATTGTAGAGTCCTCATAGACCTTGGGTGGTGAACCAAGAAATGATGAGAATCATGATGTTTTAGGACAAAAGGAAAATGATACCCCAAGGATTGATGCTGAATACATGGTAGGACAAGAGAATATAAGTCTAAAAAAGGAAGAGATGCTAATGAACCAAGGTAATCTAGAATCCATGCTAGTTAGAACAAAAAGTGTTCATGTTCTGGGGGTTGTGACAAGTAATGATGATATTTCAAGAGGAGAAGTTCCTGAACATGCAAATCATCACAAATGAGGAAATAATGAAGAGGTAGAACAGAACAAAGAAGCACTTGACTGGCTAGTCAGGAAAATGGCTCTACTGTTGGAGGTGGAACTACTACCTCTAGATCTCAAAAGTTTAATACAAGAAGTAGAGACCCCTAAACTAAGAGGTAGAGGAAAGAAAAGGCATGCTATGAAGAGGAATGTAGATGGGAGATAAGAGCAAGCATGAAATAACACCTAGGGATTATAGGGTAAAAATAATTAATGTTGAACATTCATCATGGGGAAAGGAATTAAAAGAGATGAAAGTAAATTTTGAGACAACTGTCGCTAGAATGCATAGGAGTAAGCAAAAGAAAAAAAAAGTGAAAGGAACATATTGCTTTCTTGGAAGGTTTTATCAAGTCATTAGCCCAATCTGATCAAACAAAAAATGAATTGCCCCAAAATTTTAGTACTCATGTCTAAGGAGCAAGTAGATGTCATTACACTACTTTGCCATAAGGTAAGCATATTCGAATAATGGATGAAGTACCTAGTAAGGAAAAGAGAAGAGTTAATAAAATATGCAATTGGGAAGCATAAGGAAGCATACTATTGGTGCGACAAGTCCAAAAGAATTGAAGGAGAATGTTGATTTCACCAAGAACAGAATGATGTAGAAAGGAAAAAGATAAAATCTATTCTTTAGATAGATGCCCAAGAGTTGGTGAATGAGAAGATAACCATGAAACAAGAAGTTTTGGTATTTGAGAATTGGAAAAAATAATTGAATTGGGAAAGTGACACTTTGTTGCAATGTATAAAAGGATTTGAAAAGGTCACTGAGAGATGCAAGAAGTTGATTGATAGAGATGGGAGCTTTATTGAAATGCTAGCTCAATAAAGTTATGATCCCCATACTTTAGGACAAGATCATAAAGAGGTAAAATCTTTCAAGGAAAGGATTGAAAAGGTGTATAAGGATCATGTTCACTCATTAAGTTAGAAGACTATAGATGAAATTATAAAGTGCAAGAATGCTATGACTAAATATGAGGTAGAAATAATACAGAGAAATGAAAATGTCATTCAAATATTAGAAGATTATGCTAGGCATAAATATAGTTGGAAGGTAATTCAAGGAGTTCCAAAGGAATGTATGCATTAATTTTTTATCACTTTCTATGAGTATCAGTAGAGGAAAGGTGAAGATAAGTCTTCAGACCAAGAGTTCAATGAAGAAGAATAAATAGTCAAATACTGGATGCTGGAATTTTTGCACACAGATATAGTTTTGAAGTAAATTTTGTAGGTTTGTTCCTAGTCCCAGTGAAGGTGGTTGATTCTAGAGGTTTTGAAAAGTGTTGACAATATTTTTTTTGTGCAAAGTATTCTTGACCCGGAGCCTGATGTTGAAGATTGTTGTTGATAAAGAAGTCAAAGTATCTTTGAATTTTCGTAGAATGTTCTAATGACAACTTTCACCTGCCAAGTGCTACATTTTAAATTTTTTTTCTAATTCTCTTAGATGGGACTAGGTTTAAACTCTTTGAGGCCTTGTTTCTATAAAAGGTTGCTTAGTTGTTTATTTTATTTTAAGTTTAGAATTTGTGAATTTTGAAGAAGCAAAACTTTTTCAAGTTTTGTTCTTTTTTCTATTTTATATTTCATTCCATATTAAAAACTTGTATGTTTCATTAGAAGTTAACTAATACCAGAGCCAATTTCAAAGCTATTTCCAATATGAAATCTTATGTAGTTGATTGTTCCTATCAGACAAGACTATGTGTTGCATCAATTAAGGGTGCATACTAATACTATCTAGTGGAAAATAATCCCCCTTTTCTTTAAACTCTTGTATATCATTCTATGCCTAGCTATAAAGCAATCTGGTGATGTATGGAATTGTTTAATATGGTTTGGTTATTTCTTGAGGCATGCATGGATAATACCTGGGAGAAATTTTATTCTTAAGTAATTTTTTATGTTTCATTTTAGAATAGTTATTTTATATATTTCAGAAAATGTTCCAAAAAAGTGATAAATGCATGGAGTTTTATTGTAAATCTTTTGATTCCATGAAATTTTTGAATGCTTAATGCTAAATCTACTTGAATGAATGCAAGCTATTTGAATTTCATGAAATATTGCTGTAAATTTGTTGATTTCATGAAGTTATTGAATGACCTAGAGACTGAGATTATGTCTATATCTCTATGATACCAAGCAATGTCATAAGGATTATTTACCCTCGTGTTTAATAACATTATCACAACTAACCCTGAGCAAACCTAGTGCATCAATACCTAACATAAATCAACCTTGGGATCAAACCAAGTTAGCCTTAGATTTAGGTTTTCCCCAATGAAATCTTTCAAGTAAGATAGGTTCCCATGGTGTCTCTATGATAATTTATCTACCTGTTGGTGTACAACTAACATTTGCATCAAAAATTATTGTTGAGGATTTTGAAGGTTTAATTTTTTACAACTGATTCACCCTCGCTCTCAGTTGTCTTGTTCATTTCAAAACTAATGTATTTGATGTGGAAAAATTCTTAGTAGGATATTTGCTTCTTGTCTGCTTCCCTTCATGACATGGCTTGCAGCTAATTGATTGAGGCTTATTAATCTTTTGACATATCCCGAACCAGTCCTCTTGAACTAATCTTTACAATATCATCAAAATTCATATGTCCTAACTTTATGTGCCAAAGAAAACTTTCATCTAAATCTACAAAGTGAGACAACTATGTCCATTCAACTCACTAAAATTATAAATGTCACTATTTTTCTTGCTTCCCTCTACAATTAGTTCACTAGTACTTGATTCTTTCACTTCACAACCATCAAAACTAAAAGATAGTGTGTATCCTTTGTCACATATCTGAGTGACACTTAATAAATTGTTTTAGTCCTTCAACATACAAAAAATAACAAGTCTTTATTTTTCTAGCATTAAGACTCGAAGTACCCTTACAAAAAAATTTAACAATTGAATTATTTCCAAGGGTTGTTGAACCACCTTCAAATTTCTTGAAATTCATGAACTTTCTTTTATCTCTAGTGATGTGGCTAGATCAACCACTATCTATGATCAACATATTCTTCTCCTTCTAAGCATGTAGTGCAGTTAGGAAATCATTGTTCTTTTAGACTTCTTCTCTTTAGGAACCTTCTTCTAGACATTTTTTGGTTAATGAATTTTTCTCTCTATAGCTTTTCTTCCACTTTTTAGTAGTGGAGAACCCACAAAAAATCTTTTGTAGTTCCTTGTAATGTGTCCAAAGATGTTGCATTTGAAAAAAATGATACTAAATTTGTATAGATGTGAAAATACATTATTCTTGATAAAATTATTTCTCATTACAAGATCTTTCCTATAATACACAACCTTATGTCCAAAATTATTGTAATTGAAACAATAATCAAAGAAAGAAAAATTTAACTTGGTATTGTATCCCTCCTATATATTCTTCTCTTGTTTTGCACTTGAATGAATTCATCATTGTATGTCATTATTTCATCACTTGTCATTGTTCTTTGAAAATTTGAACTTTCGGAGCCTGTCACTTTGAGACTTGCCTTAGAAGTCTTCATAGTTTGTTCTATCAACTTCCCCTAATTGGGTATGTGTGGGATCATGATGGGCCAAAAAGTGGCAATATGATGGGTATGTGATTTACGACTTTTTTTTACCCAAAATTGATGAGACAAAAAGGGTTTTTAAAGGAGATTCTCATATTTCCACCAATATAATTTATGCTTTACTTTGAATTTAATAAATAATTATTATTCATTTTCTATTTGAATTATGATTAAAGTCTTGATTGATAGGTTGATTCAAAAACATCTATAGCTTTCAAACGATATCACATTTTTTGAATCCAAAACATTTGTCACATTCTATGCTTCACATACTATAGGATTAAGAAAAGAAAAATTGAATTTCATGAAGTTTTGACCAAGTTAAGGTGGTCAGACATACGAGTTTTTCATATTTTTTAAAAGTTGTAATTTAAAAAAGTCATAATTAATTATTTACTTGGAAAATAATTACAAAAAAATGTGCATCACATCCAGACATGATTTGTCTACTTATATCTAAAATATTATAAAAAAATATTATCATTTTATTGTGGTTAGGGTGGTTAGATAGACACCTACTTCTTATTTTTTCCATGAAATTTTAAGTACTACTGCATTGAAATTTCAAATTTTCAAATAGAGATTTAAAAAAAAAAAACCTAGTAGTTTAGAAACTAAATTCAATTTGCTACATATTCTATTCTTACACATTTTTGAAATAATATAGATAACTTATTCAAATTTTTATGTCAAGTTGCCTAACTCTGATTTTTTTGAATTTTTTGCCACTTAAGGGCCTGTTTTTTTCCATGATGATCTTGCACAAACCCGATCATCAAAACCTAGATTCTAATTTTGAGATGTGAAGCTCTCTGACTTCTCAAAATTTGATCTAGGGTTTCACTACTTTTACCAAACTTCATATGTGTACAACTGTTGATTCCTTTTCTCAAGCTCTTTTCTTACGGTCACAATTTATGCTTCCAATTTTTCAAAGTCTTTAAATCTCTTGATAGAATTTTTTTGTCAAAACCTCTTCAGCTCATTTTTCTTCTTCAACTTGGGTCTTCAAATCAACAATCATCTTTTATGCATTCTTAAATACTTTTGATACCTTTTCTTTGGCTCTCACTTCTACAATTATGTTCTTCAACCTTTTGATTTCTTTTCCAACACACATCAATTCCTCAATAAGATCTACCTCTTCTTCATTATTTTTCAAACCCATTTCAGCATCTCTTTCAATAGTCTCAAAATCCATGAACGTAACCTTTTCTTTTCATTTCTGGATATATCTTCAGTGGAGTAGTCTTCTTCCTCATTAGTGTAGAAACTCTTATGTTTCCTCTAACCTTTAAAATTTCTCTGTAATGACTTATTTCCATTATTTTCCTCAACATTGTTAGTATTCTTATGGGGACATGACCATAAAATGTCCTACTTCTCCACAATTGAAACATTTGAAAGGTAATTTGACTTTGTACTTATCAGAGCCTCTTTGTAGCTTCCTAACAAAATTTTCTTCTTCGAGATCTAATCCAAAGTTAGAATCTTGATCAACCTACTTCATAGACACTTTGAAAGAAACCTATTTCCATATAGAATCTTCACTTTCAAATCTCATCTTAAATGCAGTTAAAGTTCCATGCAATTCAATCAATTTTAAAGTATTTAGGTTCTTGGCTTCCTTAATAGTAGAGATTTCAGGATCAAACCTTTTGGGGAGAGATATGTTCCTTCTTCACAACAATCTTTTCTTCTAAACTCTCACCAAGACCTCAAATATGATTGATAACTTCATCAACTCGGAGTGTGAATGTAGCAATGTTCTCATCTTCTGTCATCTTCATACCTTCAAACTAAGCTCTATAAGTCTAAAGTTCTGACTCTTTTACCTTTTCATCACCTTCATAGATTGTTTCCAATTTATCCCATATGTCCTTTATTGTTCTGCACTGCATCACTTTCACAAATTTAGAATTATCCAATCCACATAAAATTGCATTCCTTTCCTTAGCATTGAGTTCACAAGCTCTCTTTCTAGCCTAATCCTTAGGAGGGTTTTTAGGAGGCTCCTATCCTTCTACAACTAACATCCAAATGTTCATTCCTAATGCCATCAAATAGGACTCCATCCTAACCTTCCAAAAATTAAAAAAATGGATCCATCAAAGATCAATACTTTATTTGTAGAGAAAATTTCATGTGCCATCCCAAACCTACCTTAAGCTGTTAGGAATTCTTCAAAAGAACTTGGCTCTCATACCAATTGAAGGGTGCACAATCTATTGAGAGGGGGGTGAATCAGTAGATCAAATTATTTAAAATTCTTAACTCAAATGCACATATTAGAAATCACACTTAACCAAAGTAGAAAGCTAATGATCAAGGAATGACATAAGCACACACATCTACACAAATGAACAAAATATATATATGGAAACCCAAGATGGGAAAAACCACGATGAGAGAAGATGCTTGGATCTATTATCCAAATCCAGATTCACAGTGCAAAAATATACAAGTGAATTTTACACAATGAAGTAGGCAGCAACCTACCAGAGGCAACAATCCCCTATCATGTTTGTAGGCATCAACTTACTAGAGACACCAACCCCAAATGAAACAATACAAGAAGTAGAACACTAGTCCTACCAGAATACAATGATAAAGCTTGTGGATCTTCAAGGTAACTCAACTCATTCCAGAGTTACAGATAGAGCCAGTCCTCATTGAATATGATCTTTTCATATAGGCACACACACCAGAATGCAATTATCTTTTATATCTTCATCACCTTCTCTTCAATTTGCACCAACAACCAACACTACTTCATATTGCATGAAATAATTCATGCAATCACACATCAATACATATTGACGCATCTAGACATTTGAAATATATACATGACATTACATTAACACTCTTCCATGTTGGCCAGGGATCCACAAATAACCAAGACAACATAAGTTGAACCTAAATTCAAATTACATGAAACATATAACACAATGGGGTAAACTATTAGATCTCGACCCATAACTTCTATTCTAGAACCCTTCTTCACATTTTGAACATTCCCAGATCTCGATCAAATCTTTGCACACCATATTAGGATTTTTGAAAACTATTATTGTACCTTCTTGATTTCAACCCCCAACCAAATTTTGCATTCGTATTTCCTAAATGTTTTGCAAAATTGTTTTTAGGAGTCCGCTAATTTTCATTCAACATGTTCTTTGACAAGGTAGAAGAAAAGGTAACACACTTTATGTCTAGCTAATTTGCCCACAATACCCCTTCCTTTTTGGTGAAACCCCTATTTCTTGCCATTTTCCCTCAACAATACCTAAATGTTTCTAAGTATGATTCATATGATTTTATTTTACCACTTTTTAATAAAATAATATATATACCATTTTTATAATTTAATATAAATAAACACTTTTTCATTAATTTTTTTTATAAACTACTAGAGATGAAAGAGAAAAATATAAATAATGCCGAGTCCCATCCTTTGACCCATAACATAAGGTCTTCACTTTCCCTAGGCAATGGACTTAAGAAAATAATTATGAATGTTATAATAGTAATAGTAATTTGTTCCAAAATAAAATGAAGCGATGGCGGCTCCTCCAAAAATATTTGGTGGAAGGCCATTTTCCGTGTTGTCTTCATTCAATGAATGTTTTCCACATTACTTAGTTAACCCAAGATTTCATCATCTTTTCTTACAAAATTAATAAAACCATTTCCTTTCACACCATTTTTGACTTATTCATAATTGTGCTATTCCCAAAGTAAAGGAGCTCACGACTTCACGTCATTTAATATTTAATATTTAATATGTATTGGGGTCCGCGTACAATGGCCCGTTTTTCCATCAGATTGTCCCTCCCAAGTGGATGCTTTATAAAATCCTTTGAACTTTTGTAAGTTTCTAGTTATAGAGAAAATAAACTACTTCTCCACATATCTAGGGTTGTGAAAAGAACTAAATAGAGCCATTTTAATAATCAGTCCTTTTCTAAATGAAATAAAGAAAACAAACATTAACATATAGTTAGGAGCATTAATATTCATCGTTTGTTTGATATGGGGGAGAATTGGGAATGATAAAAAAGTATATGCTTTGGAAATAAAATAAAAATAATAAAATTATTTCGTTGAAAATTATGACAAATATTACATGATGATTAGTTAATAATTTAGAAATATTAGTGATGCCTAGATGAATATTTTGGTATCAAAGAATGTTCTATTTTTCATTCTTTGATCTCTAGTTTACAATGTTTCTTTTAGTTTGTCTTAAAGGCATTGGTCTATTACCACATAAAAATTAATTCATGTATTTTTTGATTTATACATGCAATAGGGATAAATATTCTCTTATGTAAAATTATGTAAATATACTTGTAAAATAACTAAATAAATGATTAAGGATGACACTCCCAAACATTCAAGATGTCTTAATTGTGTGTGTATGTAAATATCTTGATAGTATGCTCTCAATAATGCACGCAAGTAGTACATGATAACTCTAGAATGCTACTAGAATATGATTAGATGTGGGCAATGATTTAAATTGAACTAAGGCTACTCATCTAAAGGCAACACCAAAGGTCAAATGAAAGTACCAAGAGACTCAATTGACCAACATCAACAATTCTCTGAACCATGGCAAGGAATTTTTGGTTCCTTAAGTCAAGACATGGTGGTTATAAAGATAGGTAAAGTTAGCCCAAAATTATGATTTGAATTTTAAAAGCAAAGGGATCATTTTCATGAATTCAAAAGTGATCAAGATCACTTTCATAATAGGGAATATAACCCAATATAGGGAAGGGACAAATTGAGGACCAAGACAAGTCCCTAAGAATGGTTGTAGATGGGAACAAATAAGGCTCAAGTTGTGTTCCCACTATCAACTAAAAACATTCCATTTGTATGCTTGGTATTGTGTAAAGGCTACTTTAATTGAAGTGAGAACAAAATGAGGAAAAAAGGGCATTGGTTTACAATTTTTTCCATGATATTTTTTCCTCACATTGATATGTGTGGAAGCCCTTATGAGTATGCATGCAAAATTAGAAACACAACCAATAAGAAAGTAAATATACACACACTCATAAGAGAATATTGGTATGGGTGAATATTATGACTTGGTACTTTTTTCTCTTGAAATGAGTGTTGCATCTTAGAAACCTAAAATGTATAAATGAATGCAATGAGTATCAGTATATGGCTATATTTAAAACAATAATTTATCATCAAAAACCAATTATGGGTATGTGCAGGATGATGATGGGCCAAAAAGTGGCAATATGTAAGTGATATGATGGCCCATGTGGCTGACAACTTTTTTTTTTACCCAAAATTGATAAAATGAAAAGGGTTTTTAAAGGAGATTCTCATATTTCCACCAATATAAACTATTCTTTACTTTGAATTTAATAAATAATTATTATTCATTTTCTATTTGAATTACGACTTAAGTCCTAATTGATATTCTGATTGAAAAACATCTATAGCTTTCAAATGTTATTAAATTTTTTGAATCTAAAACATGCATCACATTCTATGCTTCACATATTATAGGATTAAAAAAATAGTTTTGAATTTCATGAAGTTTTGACCAAGTTAAGGTGGTCAGATATACATTTTTATATTTTTTAAAATTTGTAATAAAACCATAATTAATTATTTACTTGAAAAAAATTACAAAAAATATGCATCACATTGGGACATGAGTCCTCTATTATATCTAAAATATTGTAAAATGATATTATCATTTTATTGTGGTTAGGGTGGTCATACGACACCTACTTCTTATTTTTTCCTTGAAATTTAAGTACTCTGCATTGAAATTTCAAATTTTCACCAAATAGATTTTCTTTAAAAAAATAAAACTAGTAGTTTAGAAACTAAATTCAATTTGCTACAGATTTTATTCTTACATATTTTTGAAATAATATAGATAACTTATTTAAATTTTTTGCGTCAAGTTGCCTAACTCTGATTTTTTTGAATTTTTTGCCACTTAAGGGCCTATTTTTTCCATGATGATCATGCACATACCCTTATAAAAGAAAAAATAAGAGAGGTAGGAATAGATATATGGAAATTGAAGTATCAAGGTGGTAGGTGGTGTCTTGGGCATACAAAGAGGTGTAATACTATCTACCAATAGCTTTGGATCATAAGATATTCCTACAACCATACTTAAGTAAGATTATTCTTAGTGGATTCACATGCCCCCTTTGAATTAGTTGCATATAGAGGATGGAATAGGTTAGAGAGTTGATAAAGATACATAAATATCAATGATTATCAACAGTATAAAGATGATATCATGTAATAAAAAATATGAATGATATTTGTTGGAAGAGGATAGAGAAATTATATGGTAGCACTCAAAATCTACCACAATTCGCCACAAAAGGAATATGAAGCATAGGATTGATTAGACCAAGTAGAAAAAAATATATTTTGTAAGGGACATGTCCCCATTATATGTATATGTGTAAGAAACTACGATGATATAAGATGTAAGAAGTAATAGAGAAGGAAGAATTACTTTAAGAGAAAAAGACATTATATCTATTATTTTACATAAGAAAGAATATATGTATATAATGGAAGTATGTGAGTATAATGGTTATGGATGTTTGAGTTTTGTATGATGTATTCCTAGGTTTGTGTTAAAGTACCACATGTTAGGATTTTATATTGTATACCATCTAACTATTCTCCTACTATAGTCATTGAGGTATGAATACAACACACAAGACTCTTTGGCTTAGAACTCTAGTATGTGATTCCACTTTTCTTGCTAACATTTGATTTTGTTGTCAAGACCTTGGTAAAATAGCAAAGAATAAACCAAAGCACTAAGTAAAAATTGTGAAGCATATAAATAAATTAATTAATGATTTGTAGTATATTCCCTTAGGTCTTAGCCTCATGAGAGGGGATTAGGAACTTAGGGAATGAAAAATAAAAAGGAGAGGATCTTGAACAGATGCCTAATAAGATGTGACCACTCAAAGTAGGCCAATTATAAGCACCATGAGATGCATAAATGGATTAATGAAACAAAAGACCATTAAGAATCCATACGAAAGGAGATAAAAGAGATTAAGAGAGATTAGATAACAAATCCAATTGAAAAAATAGTTGAACATAAAAGAAAACAACATAAACAAACCCAATAATGTTAATAAAGATATATAAAAGGAATGGAGAAAGCTAAAAAGAGAAGAAAATTATACAAAAATGAGTGTTGCTAAGGATAAAGTAGAGTGTTCCAAAAGGGGTACTACTAAAGAGAAAGTAGACTGCAACATAAGGGTTGCTACTATTGTAGAAGTAGGTGTGCTAAAATGGGCTAGGCTAAATAGAAAGACAAAAAAAAATTTGGAGTAAAAGGATACAAATGAAACACAAGGGATACAAATCATATTAAAAAATAAAATTATATCACAATTTTGGAACAAATCAATTTCACATCTTGATAAAGTGACATAAATATTCACTGATATAGTAGGAAGCATTAAGAAAAATGGGGTATGCAAGAAAAATTGGGAATAAATTTGTGGTAGTTCATCAAGGCTCGAACAATTCAAATAATAACTTAAACATTATATGTGGAACCAAACTTATCCTATATTTAGATTGTCATTATTGAAATATTTGAAAGAAACCTAAACTCCGTAGATAATTTACAACATTTAAGATTTAATGTGAGCTATTTAGACCAAATAATCAATAAAAGTGCAAGCAAATTAAGAATTGAAAGGTTATATAAATAAATTTAAGAATAAAATAATAATATGTTTAACATAGATAATAACATAATTAGAATAAATATAGAAGATAAAACAACATAATTAAACATGCCTCTAACTAATGAAAAACTATCCCCCAAGATAAAGCACCAATTTGAGGAAATACAAATACCAAACTATGAGTCATCCCCTATGGCATATAATTTAATAAGGATCTTTAACATTGATAAATTAAGCAAATAAATGGAATACCAAAACCATGATGAAATATTAGGAAGAAAAATTCTTATAGTTACCTTAAGATAAGGGAAAAAAATTAAAACCATTGTGCAACAAAATAATCACAAGGAAAAGCATTAATCGCAAAATAAGACCACAAGACACACCACAAAAAACACAAAAATCTTAATTCAACAATGAATTCACTAATCAAGTTACCAATTTTTAGCAAAGACACAACAAATGTTGCAAAACATATACTTATTCATGAATTACTTTGGTAGAGGAAATGTATAACTAGTGAACAAACTAAACTATTTGTCTTCATGGGAACTTTGTGGGGTGACCCATTGTACTTGTACATGAAAACATTCCCATAGGATAACAAGCAATGCATAAAAATTAAAACTAAATTTCTTTCAAATTTTGAATAACAAAAAGTTCCTTGAGAAAGTATAAGCAAAATGTGGGATATGGTGTAGGAAGAAGGAGAATCTATCAAAGAACACCTAATAAAGAAGAACACCTAAAAATTTAAAGAAGTATGTAGGAAGTTGGATGAACACCTAATAAAGAACAAACATTTATTGAATAGTTTATCTTTGAGGTAACTCTAAAAATTAGAACTTCACTAGATGGAAGAATCCTTAATACTTACTCCTAGGTACCACACTATCATATCAAGTAGATGATCAAACTTGGAGGAGATCGGAAAAATCCATAGAAAATAAGGAGATAGAAAGGATAATATTAGAATTAGAACGACTAAAAATTAAACAAAAAATATTGGAAAAATAAGAAACTATACTACAAACACAAAGGCCAACTATACAATGTACCTACTACTCTAGGGAAGAACACATTAGAAATGAATTACCAACCTTAAAAGGAGAAAAAAGAGCTATTATACTTAGTGTACACACCTAAGGGAAAGCCAGGTATGTGTAGGATCATCATGGAAAAAACAAGCCCTTAAGTAGCAAAAAATTTAGAAAAAATAGAGTTAGGCAACTTGACGTAAAAATTTGAATAAGTTATCTATATTATTTAGAAAATATGTAAGAATGGAATCTGTAGAAAATTGAATTAGGTTTATTTAGAAAAAAAAAAAATCTATTTGGTGAAAATTTGAAATTTCAATGCAATAGTACTTAAAATTCAGGGAAAAAATAAGAAGTAGGTGTCTGTCTGAACACCCTAACCACAATAAAATGATAATATTCTTTTATAAAATTTTAGATATAAGTAGAGGACTCATGTCGATGTGATGCATATTTTTTTGTAATTTTTCCATGTAAATAATTAATTATGATTTTTATTACAACTTTTAAAAAATATAAAAACTCATGTCTGACCACCTTAACTTGGACAAAACTTCATGAATTTTTTTTTATAATCCTATAATATTTGAATCATAAAATGTGATACATGTTTTAAATTAAAAAAAATTGATACCATTTGAAAGCTATAGATTTTTTTCAATCAGTATATCAATCAGGACTTAAGTCATAATTCAAATAGAAAATGAATAATAATTATTTATTAAATTCAAAGTAAAGCATAATTTATATTGGTGGAAATCTGAGAATCTCCTTTAAAAACCCTTTTCGTTTCATTAATTTTGGGTAAGAAAAAAGTTGTTGGCCACATGGGTCATCATATCACTTACATATCGCCACTTTTTAGCCCATCATGATCCTACACATACCCAGTCCAATAAAAGAAAAATCAATTTATTGTGGCATATGCATGTGCCATAATAAAAAGTACCCTTTTCTTTATAAGAGATTAATTGGACTTAATAAGGCCTTGATTTAGGTGTTGTGCTCGGCATTTTATGCATCCACACTAGGTCTTGGACCTTTGAAAACGAAATAAAATGCATTTATCGATGTCTTGTGAAGGTTTTATGAAGTGTTGTAAGACATTTCTATATTCTTCTAGACTCTATTAATTACAATTCACGTAAAAATCACCTTTTCATCACTCAACAAGTCCTTTTTTGAAGTGTCGTAAAGTCTTGTAACAAGCTTTCACACTTTTCTAGGAATATTTTCACTATTTACACCTTTCTCATGCTTTATTTGGTGTCCTTATTCCCTCATATGACTTAATTAAGTGCATTTTTGAATGTTATCCCAATAAACAACACTAAATACAAAAAATTTCCTAACATGTGTTTTCAAGTCCTAGGTGGGACCCATTCGCCATGGGTGGTGAATGAGTCCCCCTTGGCCCCAAATTCAAAATATTTTAAATTTCCTTTCGGGATTTTATTCAAAACTTGATGTCGGCCTATGATGAGGTATGAATGGATACTAAGACACAAGAATTGTATAAATTAATGATTTTCACCTCATTTTCACATCTATCTTCTTTGCATCTTCTCCATCTCTAATCAATTCATTCATCCATTCTTCATCATTCATCATGTTTATCTTCTCAAGCAAGCTAGGGCTTTCACATTGCAAGTCATCAATTGAGCTTCCTAAGACATCCAAGGGTTGATTCTACATGTTACATTGTATACTTTCAAGATCATTCATCATGGCAAGGAAATCTACTCCATTTTTGCATGTCTCATTACTTTCTTTCATCATTTTGGTTTAATTACCTAAAAGGGGTTTGACCAAGGCAAACCCCCATGCCCTAACAATCAACATTTCTTCTCTTCTTGTGTGTTTGTAGATTTGGGTCTTTTGGAAGCATAGGAATCATTGAATATTAGGTTGAAAGGTTATTAAAGCTCTCTTTCCATTCAACAAGTTAAAGAATCAACAAAAAATTACTTTCAAATCCAAATCTAATAGTTTCAAAATTGGACACCTATAGGAAGTAGAAGTGTAGATCTAGCTCCACAGAATCAACTCCTGAATTTGCATATTCTTCTAGATGGACTAATTCACCACCCATTTCAAATGAGTCCCACCTATAGGCCTAAAAAGTGGTTTTTTAGAATTCAACTCTTAGTAATCAAAAACCTATTTTCAAAACTTTTCATCAGAAACATGACTGATTCATCATGCATGGTGAATCAGTCCTAATGGCCATTAACAGTGACTTCTGGAACCTTTCACAACCTTCCAGCAATAGTAATCTACCTCCAGGTGCACTCTTATTAGTCTCATCAATTTTTGCTTTCATTTGTTTAAGTTTCTAGTTCATGTTTGCAATCAACATTGTGTTTTCCAACATCTTGCATTAGGTTAGTCTACATTCATTTATTTGCATTTTTAAGCATTTAGACACCTCCTCACACACTTCAGATCAAT
This sequence comes from Sequoia sempervirens, assembly GCA_007258455.2. Lineage (NCBI taxonomy): Eukaryota > Viridiplantae > Streptophyta > Pinopsida > Cupressales > Cupressaceae > Sequoia > Sequoia sempervirens. The sequence goes on along the minus strand of VDFB02188976.1, from coordinate 66,755 downwards.
ATTCCATCCATCCTCACACTAATCTTGAGTGAAACATTATGCATTTTGGACCCATCCTCTTTCGTTTAGGTGAAATACCCAAAAAGAGAAAGAGAAGGATTTTGGGTACCAAAATCCTTTTTTTCATTTTGGTGAAATTTATTTTTGAACATTTTCTTGTCTGATTGTGGGGTCTTTCATCATAGATCTAGCTTTGCATTGAATTTGCATTAGGATTTGCATTAGTTACTTTGCATGCTAAGTTTCAAATTTTGCATTCATAAAAAGTGCATTTAGGTTGCATTGTTGGCATCTAAGTTCATTTCCACTCTATCAAATTTTTCATTTTTCATTTAGGACTACATCATAGCACTCATAACACATCAAAGTCCCTAATTTTTTTATGAAATTTTTGAAAAAAGTCCATACTAGGACTCATTCGCCACCCTAGGTGAATCAGTCCCTTTTGACCCCTGAAACTATCTTTTACAAAGCTAAAAACCCTATTTTCAGGCTTTTGTTTGGTGCACTTTCCTACCTATATTAGTTGGTTGCATTTCTGTATCATCCATTTCATCAAATCTAACCTAAATTAGCTCATTTCATGCATTGTTTAGTTTTAATTTTTTGCATTAGAAAAAGTGCATTTAGCTTGCATTTTTGCATAAAATTTCCTTAATTTTTTTTGAAATTCCACATCTCCATCTTGGGTTTGCATCAATACAACATTAAAAACCCAAAAAACAATTCAAAATTTCTAAAATTTTTGTAAAAAAGCAGTACTGGGACTCATTCACCATGCTAGGCAAATCAGTCCCTGTCTAGATTTTTGATTGTCTGTTACAACATCAAATACCTCATTTTTGTGCTTCCTAAGCTTCCTAGTAACATATAGTATAAGTCTAGAAAGTTTATGGAACATATGTTTTATGCATTTAGCTCAAAAACTTCATTTTAGATTACTCATTCTTCAAATTACTTCATTTGCACACATTTTTACATCTGAAAATGCTTACATTTCTGCAATTTTGCATCACATTGATAAAAGTACTTTTCACTTTTGCATATAGCATATTTCTATTCCTAAAACTTACCATAATTCATTTACATTCTTGGTTCCTAGTGTAGCCTTGTTGTTTATATGATGTGTTTGTCACTTTGTGGATGACACTGGGTGTGATGTCCTTCATAAGTGTGATCTTTTTAAGCATATTACATTCCTCTTGGTGGCCTAATGCGACACTTTGCATCCCCTAAGTTGTGAATATACTATTCTTTGATTGGTCCTCTCTTGAAGGAATTAGACACAATGTTCCCTAAGTGACTGACCTTGCATGAACTTAAGAAGTCTCTTTTCAACATCTTTCACATTTTACACTTGACATTTTTACATTTTTACATTTTGCATTTTTACCACCTTGAATAACACAACTTGCATGACATGGTACCCTTCTTTTCGTTCATTTCATTTTTCTTTACATGGTGCCTTGTTAAAGTTATTAGGAGGTATAACTTTAATATGGTTGAGTGGGAATCCCACCTAGCGGCATGAATTTTCCCCATAGCCACCTTTGTGTTTGTAAGTGCATACCAACTAGCATATGTATCTTACCTTTTTTGGCTTTCTCACCCTATGGACAACCATAAGTTTTGTGGCCCCAGAGTGAGTACATTTGGGCCTTCTCACCTGGCATACTATCATGAGTTTCGTCGCCCCAAAGTGAGTACACATTCTCTTTTTCAAACAACAAGCCTAGATCTAATCCATAACTAGTTGGACAAATGGTCAAAGCTTGATCCATCTTTTCATTTTCATCTTTCTCTATCTTTCCATTACATGATTTTGTATTTTGATATTTTGAATTAGAATCTTGGATCCTGGGGGCTTGACTGCATTCTTGATCTTTTTCATTCTTTGTCATCTACATCTGTACACTCGAATCTCTCTTGAATGTCTACTTTAGTGCGAGTTTGAAGCAAGTTCATCCTCTCACTAAAGTGGGGGCTACATGTGTCATAGAAATAAGTACCCTTTGCTTGATAAGAGATTAATTGGACTTAATAAGGCCTTGATTTAGGTGTTGTGAGGCATTTTATGCATCCACACTAGGTCTTGGCCCTTTGTAAACTAAGTAAAATGCATTTATCAATGTCTTGTGAAGGTGTTGTGAAGTGTTGTAAGACATTTCTACATTCTTCTAGACTCTATTAATTACAATTCACCTAAAACTCACCTTTTCATCACTCAACAAGTCCTATTTTGAAGTGTTGTAAAATCTTGTAACAGGATTTCATGCTTTTCTAGGCATATTTTCATTATTTCCACCTTTCTCATGCTTTATCTGGTCTCTTTATGCCCTCATATGACTTAATTAAGTGCATTTTTTAATGTTATCCTAACAAAAAACATTAAATACAATATATTGATACATGTTTTCAGGTCCTAGGTGGGACCCATTCCCCATGGCTGGCGAATGAGTCCCCCTTGGCCCCAAATTCAAAATATTTTAAATTTCCTTTTGAGATTTTATTCAAAATCACTTGATGTTGACTTGTGATGAGGTATGAATGGATACTAAGGCACAAGAATTGTATAAATAAGTGATTTTCACCTCATTTTCACGTCTATCTTTTTTACATCTTCTCCATCTCTAATCAATTCGTTCATCTATTCTTCATCATTCATCATTTATATTCTCAAGTGCGAGCTTTGGATTTCACATTGCAAGTCATCAATTGAGCTTGCTAAGACATCCAAGGGCTGATTCTACATGTTATGTTGTATACTTTCAAGATCATTCATCATGGCAAGGAAATCTATTCCATTGTTGCACTTCTCATTACTTTCTTTCATCATTTTAGTTTAATTACCTAAAAGGGGTTTGACCAAGGAAAACCCCCATACCCTAACAATCAAAATTCTTCTTCTCTTCTTGTTTCTTTTTAGATTTGGGTGCTTTGGAAGCATAGGAATCATTGAAGATTAGGTTGCAAGGTTGTTAAATCTCTCTTTCCATTCAACAAGTCAAAGAATCAACAAAAAATCACTTTCAAATCCAGATCTGATAGTTTTAGAATTGGTCACCTATAGGAAGCAGAAGTGCAAATCTAGCTCCACAAAATTAAATCTTGAATTTTCATATTACTATAGGTGGAATGATTTTCCACCCATGGCGAATGAGTCCCACATGTAGGCCTGAAAAGTGGTTTTTATCATAATTCAACTCCCGATATAGTTAGAAACCTATTTCTGGAACTTTTCATTAGAAACAAGACCGATTTTCCATGCATGGTGAATCAATCCTAGTGGCCAATAATAGTGACTTTTGTAACCTTCCAACAAGAGTAATCTTCCTCCAGGTGCACTCTAATCAGTCATCAATTTCTATTTTCATTTGTTTAAGTTTCTAGTTCATGTTTGCAATCAACATTTTGTTTTTCAGCATCTTGCATTAGGGTAGTCTACATTCATTTATTTGCATTTGTAAGCATTCAGACACCTCCACACACACTTTGAATCAATATTCCATCCATCCTCACACTAATCTTGAGTGAAAAATTGTGCATTTTTTACCCATCCTCTTTCCTTTTAGGTGAAATACCCTAAAAGAGCAAAAGAAGGATTTTGGGTACGAAAATCCTTCTTTTCAATGCAGAGAATGAAATGACCATGAAATAGATGAATACCCATCATTATAATTTAGACTCTAAGGAGAATAAGAAGAGGAGTATGAGACCTAGTGTAACCATCACTTCACTAATAAAGGAACTACAAAATATCGCATGGATTATGTTAAAGGGATTGTTTAAAGACCTGTTTATAATCAAGATCTTATATATACAATTCCTACTTGGAGAAATCAAATAAATATACGTACACTATAGCATACACCATAGTGGAACTTAATATATTATCCACCTACATACTCAAATGAAGATAAAGGATACTATACTAGTTATACAGGTGGAAGAGGAAGAGGTAGGAGAAAAAGAAAAATAAAAGATTCAACCTATTTTAAATATGGTGAATAAGGGAAATTCAAAAGAAATATAGCCGAGATAAGAAGAAATCCTATAGATTTTATATAAATGCATGCATCACAACTAGTTCACATGTGTAAGGGAAAATAAATATCTTAAGAATGCCCTACCAGAATCTCAAACCGAATAATCTATCAAGGTTAAATGCAAAGAAATGACTCAAGATAATGTTAGAAGTACCCAAAAATTTAAATTGCAAGGTTCATGAATATGCCAAAAAAGAGGATATACAACCTCAAAAATATAATAAATCTTGTATCCTATAGGATGAAAAATATTTGGATAAACAATATCAAGACAACATTATTGAAAAATAAATACAACAAGAAAACATTGGAAAACTAGATTATCATATTTAAACCATAGGGAAATCAAACAAGTAATGATTGACATGAGTGTAGTTGTGAGCATGCTACCAAAATGGGTATGAGAATACTTTGAAAAACCACAAATAATGATAGATTGTATAAGATAAGCTTGGTAGGTTGCTTCTCCATAGAAACAACAGGAACTTGGAGAAATATTGAACTCAACCTCTTAAGGGTTAAATAGATAGTAGATTTTGAAATTATAAAAATGAAGGAATTTTTTGATAATTTTAATTCCCCTTTAGGCTTAATATGATTTGTCAATTCCAATAGGATTATAGAGTCTATAAATGAATAATTTTAATTTCTAGATGGTGAAAAATAATATGTATACCCTTCAAGGACATAAGCATCAAGAAGAAATATACAAAAGAAATGCAAGAAGGGTATGATGAAAACTATACAACACTCTACTCATTAGCTAAAATTTCTAAGCTGAAAATGATTGAGGATTTACCTACATCTAAAGGGGAAACTTACATTGATAGTGCAAATAAAAGTATAGATAACCAAGATGCACTTTGTGCTTGGTTATTAGATGAATCAAGATTACAATCCCAAAATATTAGAGGACTAAGAATTTTTTGTAGGACACAAAACTTTGAAAATTATCACCCTTGATAATTTCACATTATATTTTTCTCCCCCTATGACATGCTTAGATCTATTATGCATTAATTTCCCATTTTTATAAACATTATTGGAAAATAAAACATGGGAAATCAAACTATGCATTTTATATTTTTCCCTCGTCACTTTTAATCCCCCAGAAATGACAGATCTAGTCTAGGGCATATTGCACCCTAGAATAACTAATTTGGATCCAAATTCAAATATGTTTGTGTCATTAATTTATTGTTTTAATTTCCTATTTCAAATGTACACTATTGATATTTCATTTTTCATAAAATTAGAAGAATCGCATATGAATACATAATAGTTTCACCATTTGAAAGGGAGCTAGTAGTTTTTGAGAAAGCAATTAATATTATCAAGCATTCAAGAGTAGTCAAGAGCAGAATTATCATTATCATTAGAAAATTTTATCATTCAAACATCATGTCATGTGTTATGTAAGTTTTTCATATGTTTGTATGCATTTTGTTTATGTTTACTAACACATGTACAGGTTATCAAATCAAATCAAATCAAGAAACAATTGATCCTTGAAGGTGATGAGTGTGAATTAAGGCCATCAAGGAGATCATATCTGAGTGGTGAGTTATAGCAAGTTGTCAATTGATTAATTTTTTATCAATTAGCATCTATCCATCCAAGGATACACTCTCTTTTATCATAATTTTCCATTGTGGATGTAGAATTACCAACATAGGGATTGACTTAGGCAATCCCCTATATGGCACAACCATTCCTCTCCTCTTATGTATGCAAGTAGTAGATCTAAAGTAAGCTAAAGGAAGATTGAAGGATACTTTTTCATTCACTCTAATCCTACAAGTTGTGAAGTTAGTCATGGGATATGCATTTGCTCATCAATATACAAAGTTTCACTATCAATTCCCAGAAGAAAGAAGTTATAGAATGGGTGCCTATGGTTTATGATTTTAATTCTCAAAAAATAGGAGGATAGTCTAGGGAATATTGCATCCTAGGCCAGCTATATCTACATAAAATTTAAATCTTAGGCTCCTCTCTATCCGCCTTCGACATTTTTGGATCTAATTTTTTTCTTTCTATAATTAGTTTATCAAGAATCATTATAGACTACTGTATTTGCATAGTTTTCATAAATAGATCACTACATTTATAAATTACTCAATTAATCATCATTTAAATCATAAAATCATCAATAACACACACAAATTAAACATTGGATTAAAGATATAATCCACCATTTTAGCTCTCATATGTAGGTTTGTAGCCAAGTGGTTCTTGAGGTCATATTTAATCCAATCCCAAAACAATTGGGAAGAGGTTCTTCATCCTTTTCCAAATCAAACATTTTGTTCAACCCAAATGTTTCAAAAAGTTTAGCACCTTTGAAATCTAAAACTATCACTTCCAAATATAATTTATATCTTAGAGTGTTTGCATTCATCCTTGGCATACCTAGTTGTTATAAAAAGTATTGAAAAAGATAATTATATTGCATTTTTGCATCTAGAGTTAAATCAGTCAAATTGCAAAATAAAATTATTTCACTTTTGCATTGATAACTTGCATTAGGCTTGAAGTAAAATCTAAAAGTGTTCAAAACATTCATTTAGGTATTTTCATATAGTGAAAGAGTGGAATTGTGATCTCACAATAGTAGTTTACAATTTTTGGCCAAACTAGACACTGGAATTCATATTTTTTTCTAACTCAATCTTCACTTTCAGGCACCTATAGCGGCTAAACCATGAGGAATTTGAAGATGATGAAAACTAGGGTTTCATGAAATTTTTTCTATAGATTCTAAATTTTTTTTTTTTTCAAAATTTTTGGAATCAAATTGCACTTCTTTTTCCATCTCCCTCGAAAACTAGGTTTTTAGAAAACAACATTTTTAAAAAGTGACGCTCAGTATAACGTATTTTTTTTTCCATGTAGGATAAAATTCTAATTATTTTGAATTTATATTTTTAACTCAATATCTAGTGCTTCCACTTGGTTAGATAGTTTTTTATTGAATATTTTTTCTTTAATCAAGTTTTGAATTCAAACCAATTACAATTCAGACATAGTGTGACCGTATAATGCACAACTTTTTTTGTATGTATTGAAATTCAAATTATTATTTTTTATGTTGGATCAAGGACTTCAATATCTAGTGCACTAATATTTTTAAAAAAATAAAAATGATAATATTCTATTTTTCTACATGTGCAAAACAAAGAGCTTGATTTTTAGTGAAAAACCTACATTCACAAGAAAGAAAAAATAAATATAATAATAATATTAAATTTATTTAAAATTATACTTTTGGGAAGCTTATAGATATGGTTTAAAACTAGCGGGGTTCTATCCAAGGGGGTTTGATCTAAGGGAGTTTGATCAAACCCTATTCAATTGGAATTCTTTAAATGGAACATTATAAGGCTTAAATCATTATATATTTTCTAAATATATGTGATTTCAACAAAAATCATAATCTCTCAAAAATTGTAAACCAGCTTTGTGGGATCACCATCATGTGATAATTTGTTATTATTGCAAAAGGATAGAAGATTTCAATTTTTATATTTGTGAAGATAGGGTCAATAAAAAAAATTATTTACATTCTAAAAATTATACTTCCAAATTTTATATCATTAAGGATTATGAAAGTTTCTTACATAATTGTATTTTGTATTACAAAATCATAAAGTAGATGTTGAATTCTAGAAAATTATTTATTGTCAAACCTGCATAGTCACAAAAAGGACACTTAAACATTGTAGAACACATACCAAATTTAAATAAAATAAAATAAACTTTCCATTATAGGGTGTGTTGTGCCATACACTAGACAAGTTTAGCTAAAATTTGGATCATAGGTTTATTTCAATGTTTTCTATGTGGTTATGCTTTTTGATTTTGCATTCTATTTGATTTTTTGTGACTATCTTGTACCTTTCCTTATATATTAGGATTACTCAAGACTTGTGAAACTCCTATGAGTTTCATGACCTAGTTTCTTACTGCTAATACCCCTATAAGACAAAGTTTCAAACTTGTGGCATCCTGTATTGTAACTACGTTCATTATGGAGTATGATTCCTCTAACTCTTTCACACAAGGTATGACTTCAACCCAGTCTAATTTGGATTCCATTCCTCACCACACATTACCCATGACCACCTCACAACCTATCATTTATGTGGACTTAGAGACTACTATTTCCCATATTCCTAAAGATAAGTTAAGCAATTGGACAAGGATTTGGAAGGTCTTCAATATTATTTATGTATTGAATCCTTAGTAGTAGAATTAATGCGTATTATGGACAACCTTATGAAGTTGACAAGAAATTCTCAAGGAATATAAGTATTGTGTAGTATAACTCACATTGTAGATGTTAACATCCCTACAACAACTAGTTGTGCTCAATTGTAGATGCTAACATCCCTACACTCCCTATTAATTTCAACCAAGAGATACATAGTTCACAAAATTGCCTGATTCTCTTCATATGATAATGCTATAATTATTAAGAAAGCACCAAATTCAACTCCCTATGATTAGGACATTTGACACAAGTAAACCTTTACTACCAAATTTTAATGCAAAATATTTTTTTCAATATAATAGTACACATGGACATGATAAAGAATAATGTATGCATCTTAAGAAAAATATGCAAGACCTCATTGATTATAATAAAATATAGTTGACTCATTTTAATGACAAAGGAAATAATTTAGTCTCGCCACCTAACCAAAACTTTCAAATATTTACCAATCCATTACAAATTCATTTATCTAAATTTGTGCAATGTACTGATAATGTTGAAGAAGATGATATGTTCTACATGATAAATACAATTGAATTTCAACATTTTAAGATTCAAACCACTTTGTTACAAGACTTTACTTTTAATCATAGTGATTCATCTATACCAACACTTGATGGTCCTCTCTACATTAGTAGCCATATTTATGACAAGCCCACAAGGGGATAGTCACTGATCCCATATGTTTAGAGAATGTGGTCACTAAATAATTTTTATTTGTGCATGAAATTTACAAAGAAAATTATGATCAATCAAAAGAATGGTTGAAAACTTATGATGGTTCCATTTTAACTATGATAGGTTTGATAACTCTCCCACTCAAAGTTGGACCAAAACAATTGGATGTCTTATTCACCACTATTCTAGTGTAAAATCAATTTTGTTTGAAGTTAGGCTATCCATGGTTGTGCTCAATGAATGTGGTCCCATAAGTTATGGATAAAGTTTCCATTTGAAAATGAAATACATATAATTTTTCATAGTGGGTTCAAACCATTAGCTTCTAATGTAAAATTTTCATTAGATTGTTTTTGACCTCAACTTATTGAACTCGTTAAACTCGAGGTGAAGATAAATTTATTATAGCATATCAAAAATTCAAAGCTAAGTGCACAGTTGAGTTGTCTCTAAGTAATATCCCACCCAAGGATCCTCAACCTAATGAGACTTTAATGGATGTTTCTCCTACCCAAAAGGTAATGGAGGAACCTAAGGCCGAATCGTTTTCCTCCCTCAATCACCTGGCATGTATGTAATGGTTCCACCTCCACCATATTATAAAAGAAAAATGGATAGTCACATAATAAAATTTGTACCTCTAAAAGAAAAAAATGTTTATGTATCTAAGAACATAGTGACCTCCCAACCTATAGTGGTACCTTTATTTCCTCCTCCAAAGGATCAAAATAAGCCTATATTGGAAGATACATTGGTTAATCCTTGAAAATATGGAACCCATGCAAGAAGAAATAGAAGTGCTAAGAAGTGTAAATGTATACATCATTCCTTCATTTTCCAATTGGCTAAAAAGAATAAAAATTACTAACCACCCATCCAAACCAACCCTAATGAATTACCTCCTACACATCCAACTTCGTCATCACCTAATTCCACTCTACCACCCTCACCAAACCATACAATTTAACCTTAAATGTCTCAATATAAACAAAGAATGAGAAGTGAAAATATGACCAATATCATCCTTAAACCACCTATTCTGATAAACTTGGATAGTGAAGATGAAGAAGCTAAGATAGAAGAACAAGTGTAAAATGAATTATCTTTTTTGTTCTCCAAATCTATGGATTTAGATGGGGGAAACCAAGATGATCCTCCTAATGAGAGTGATCCACCATGTGTTGAACCCATTGATACTCCTTGTATGATAATTTTTGTATTCACTTTGGCATATTATCTTCCTTCCATTTATGATGATCAAGATTGGGATGCATATGATTTTCTTTAGATCAACTTACATATGGAGTACCCTTTATGTGTTTTTTTGTGTTTTTTTGCATCTGATGTGATATATCATGTTACGGTGCTTGGTATCTTTACTTTTGTGATTTTTTGGTGGATGGACCTTCTATTCTTGTTGACACAATGATACAAAGAAAATGAATAAATCCATCTATTTGTATATCCATTCCTCTTTATGTCATAAATATTTGTTATTTTTGTGTGTATTCATTTTAAGGATGATGCAAAATATTGAGGCACTTATGTCTCTTCCATGCCAAAAAGTTTTTTTGTCATCTCTATGTGTATTTCTTCCATCATATTCACAGTTACACAAGTATCTAGGGGAATTACATATGATAATTTCAAGAATAATCACATTATATATTGTAGTGTAGTAATTTATGCATACCCTTTGCATTTTCACACTTGTTTGGGCCTGACTTACTTTATTTATGCTTCTTTATGGATTAATTGGTCATATTTTGCATCCACAATCTTAATATTTAAACTATAGATTTTTATGGAAAAACCCCACAAACATCAAAAGATAAATGATTATTTAATGATTTTGTCTATGTGTTCCTAATTTATGGAGTGGGACTAAAATGCCACCTAGGGCATCTTTGTCCTCCATGGGTCTTGGGACCCTAATTTTGAATGTACCTGAAAAGGTCCCCTTTTGGAGTCTATGCCCCAAGATTTGAGCCTTGGGACTAAGATGCCACTTAGGGCATCTTAGTCATCCTTGGCTTATTTTCAAGATTCAATTTCAAATCTTGGTGGAATTTGGCCTCCTTTAATTAATGATTTCATATGTCGGCTTGGTGTGGTGTAATTTCAAGATATTCAACATGAATAAGTATAAATACAAGGTTCCTCCACTCATTTTCATAACAAGCATTCAAGTATTCATTCCTAAGGAAATTTTATGCATTCAAGAGTAATTCATCAAGAATTAGAAGCCTTCATCAAGATTCAAGCATCATGTCAAGGGCTTGGGTGATCCCACAATACTAGTTTACAATTTTTGGCCAAACTGGACACTGAACTGACTTTTTCTAACTAAATTTTCACTTTCGAGCACCTATAGAGGATAAACCGTGAGGAATTTGAAGATGATGCAAACTAGTGATTTGTGGCATTTTTTCTGTAGATTCTAAATATATTTTTTTCAATTTTTTTTGGAATTAGATTGCACTTCCTTTTCCATCTCCTTTGAAAATTAGTTTTTTTTAGTAAACACCATTTTTAAGGAGTGACCTCATTGTATAACACATAATTTTTTTTCCATGAAGGATACAATTTTTTTTTTTTTAATTTAAATTTGTGACTACAATATCTAGTGACTCCAATTGGTTTCATAGTGTTTTATTGAATTTTTTTACCTTAATCAAGTTTCGAAGTCAAACCAATTACAATTCAGACATAGACAAACCATATAACACAACTTTTTTTGTATGTATCAATTTTTTTTTTTGTTGGATCAAAGACTTCAATATCTAGTGCACTCATATTTTTCAAATTTTTTTTTAATAATCTTCTATTTTTCCATGTGTAGAATAGAGAGCTCAATGTTTTGTGAAAAACCTACATTCACAAGAAATAAAAAATAAATATAATAATAAAATTAAATTTAATTAAAATTATACTTTTTGGGAAGCTTATATTAAGGACTATATACTAACAAAAAAAAATTTAAATGAATTCATTTGATCCCCCAAAAGGTAAATAAAAAGTGGTTTTTTATCAATATTTTGATAGGTGTAAAGGAGACTCCATTATAGGTACATGTTTGAAAACTAGCGGGGTTCTATCCAAGGGGGTTTGATCTAAGGTAGTTTGATCAAACACTCTTCAATTGGAATGCTTTAAATTGAAATTTTAAAGGCTTAAATCATTATATTTTCTAAAATTATGTGATCTCAGCAAAAATCAGAATCTCCTAGAAATTGTAAACTAGCTTTGTGGGACCACTCGAAGCAGGGGTGTAAAATTTGAAAATCATTTTGTATGGTTAGATGGATGTGTGGCACAACTCAAATCTTCATGACCATTCTATGCACTTTGTAGATATCATAAAATCTACAAAATACCACATGTTTGGAGTTTTTTTGAGAGTGGGCATGGAAGGGTGAGCATGATGGAGCAGGAGCTTGCATCAAACAAGCTTTAAGAAAGCATCAAATGAGTTATCCAGAAGATGTCTAGACAATGCACATGATGTTGTTGAATGGTGCAAGAAACACTTTGCATCAAATGTGGTTAGCACATCTTCAAGAACAAACCAACACATTCCACATAGAGTGTTTTGGAGATATCGGGTATGTATAAATTACATTAAATGAAAAAATTTAATTTATTTAAATTTAAAATATATATATACATATTTTTTCACATATTTTTTTTGTTGTACATATGTATCTTGGTGTGGATAGAAGATCGATGCATGGATGCAAGAGGGTAGAAAAAACAAGATCTTTGCATTGTGTTAAGAGTTTAGATAGTCGCCATGGATGGAAATTAGAGACAAGGGATTACTCTTGTTTTTGCACTGAGTGTATTGAGGGAAACTCTGATAATGCATGCAACAATCAAGAACTTGGATATGCTGGTAAATGGGATATAGTGCCACTAGTTGTTTCAGAAACATACGATGAAGACGAGGAAGAAATATTTGAAGACATTCCTTTGATTTCAATTGATTTTGACCATATTTCAGGATTGGTTAGAAAAGGTACATGTGTAAGTTTTCAATAATTTAATTATTATATATATCTAGTTAATGATCTTTAGAGACATTTCTATTTTTTTTAGATTTTTTTTGTGTAAATTTTGTGTATAGGAGATGTTTTTGCAGTCATAGCAGAGCCCAAAAATATCAAAGGTGTTAGCTATTATTTATTGCGTTGCACAGAAGAGAGGAATAAGCTAACATAACCTGAAACAAGTGATGGAATGTTATTTCCCACAGGTGAGTTTGAATTTAAAATTTTATATACATTGTATTCACATGTGCACATTACATTATAAACATTAAATATATATTGTACAAACCTTCTGCACAAAAATATTGCACACATTCATATGTCTTACCTTAGGTTCATGTTTACCATGTAGGTTTTGTTGTAGTACAAGGGACATATATTAAACAAGTCAAAGTTGTTCAGCATGGGATTCATTTTGTTGACTATCAACCTGATAACAAGGTCTATCAATATAGTCACTTAATAATTGCTGCCACTCTACATCTTCATGCAGTTCCACATGCACGTGGCTAAAGAAAATGGAGACTAGATAGTGATGATCATCAAAAAATTCTACATGTTATTGAAGAGCGGGCTGAACCGAAATCTTTGACTTAGATTATATCCATGGTTTTCAAGTTCACTTGTAACCCTATACATGTTCAAATGAGAACTTATAGTAAATTGTACATAGTTGTAAATCATTTTGTGTAAATTACAATTATATGTACATATTTGTTCCATGGAAAATTCTTAAGTTCAAGAATGTTTGACAGCATCATCTCTCACTTTTTTTGGTTGCATGTAAACCCATATTATATTCTTTCAATCCTTATTTGAAACGTAGTGATTTTTTTAAAATCATTTTTCCTAAATTACAATTATACACAACTTATATTTGTTTCATGGAATTTTTAAGTTCAATAATTATATACACTTATATACAACTTATATAATTTGTTCCATCAAATTATTCCATGGGAAACTATGTAAATTTTAAAATTAAGTATTATATAATTATAAAATTATTGTACACATTAATAAAACATAAATGAATGCAAATAAAAAAATAAACCCTAACCCTTAAACCCTTAACCCTATAACCCTAAACCTCTGTACCCCCTACCCCTCTATCTTTCTCCCACTCCCATCTCTCTCTTGAAAGTCCTCCCTCCTAC
>VDFB02188976.1:0-52449 GCA_007258455.2 Sequoia sempervirens | reverse complement strand
ACACATGCATACATACATGTACACACATATACACGCATACACACATACACATATATACATGCATGTACATACATATGTATACATACACACATGTACACATATGTATATATAATACATCTACATGCATACACACATACACATATATGTACATGTATGTATATGTACATGCACATATATGTGTATGTGCATATGCATGTAGATCTATATTATATATACATATGTATACATACACACATGTACACATATGCATATATAATACATCTACATGCATACGCACATACACATATATGTGCATGTACATAACTTATCAAAGGCACTTTATTTGGGAGATAAGTTTAGCATTTTATTTAAGAGATTAGTTCATATGGAATGTAGATTTAAAATTCATTTACAAGTATAGGAGGTATTGGAAAGCAACATATCTAAGGTGTACAACCCATGGACCAAAGGAAGTCAATTGAATCAAAATGGTTTGAGACTGAAATGCTTTAAGAAACACTAAACCTTATCCATGGAACAAAAGTCCTTCTAAATTGTTCTCCCTTATTTAAGTGTTCCTCTCAATTTTGAAGGATTTGAGGGATCAAAAGAACTCACTAATATTTCCCTTCTTCTTAAAAATGTTAGACAATCTCCACAACTCATTTCTGAGATCAAGACAGAAGAATCTTAAATTTCACCCAAACACATACTTTTCTTACATTATACCCTCTATAATCCTCCTTAATGTTACTTTAGGATGTTACATTGGAGATAAAAGGTATCTTCTTTTGCCTTTTAAATCCCTTGTTTAGTGTTTATAAAATTTGTCTTGCTGCAATTATAGGAAGGTCTACTTTTAAAGCTTTTAGCAAATGAATTATGGAGATCATGCGTTCCAGCCGGCTTTTGCCTGAGAAAGATATTTGTGCAGATTATGGGCTCTTTGAAATTAGACATGCACTACTTGTCCTTTGATACTAGTTCATGTAATCATTAGATTGTAAACTTACAAAAACTAGCTGTTTATATGGTTCCAAATGATTACATCGCTACATGTTGTGGATTGAAATCTAATTTTCTTGTATTTTTCAAGATGAATAACAAAGTCAGATTCATATACTAAGTTTGCAGTTTCCCTCATCGTCATTGTTATGGATGGTAAAGGGAATATAAAGTAGTCACAGTTGCTGCAATTTACTTGTGGATGATTGAGATCCTTCAAATGACAATACATGTTCTGTACTCAGCATTTTTCGTAGTGTCCCCCAAAAATGGGGTCTTACACATGCTATTAGTTGTTCAACAATCTAACCCTACCTCTAAGTAAAACTTCTGCAATGAAGTTTTCTGAAAGGAGGAACTATACAGTTTTTAGTTCTTAAAACCCTAAATCTAGGGTTGAACCTATTTCTTTGCATACCTCTTCCATTTGTTTTCCAATACCTCCTATATTATCTCTATTGCATAAACCATAGATTTTTGCTTTTCACATCACATTGCACAAAGAATTAATTATAGTTATAAGAAATTTTTGAAAGGTGATACTTGGAATTGGGTAAACTAAGGTTGCTTCACAACAAAATCTAGAAGGCAGGAGTTTTAACAAAATTAGGAAACAACAATTATAACTTCATTTAATCTTCTCAAATTTCAATGACATAATTACAGCACCAAGTCAAAACATTTTATGCATCTATTGAGCCTACCCTAAGTCAGACATTCTAGACAATAAGAAAGTTTTAATCTTTTATGTTGTTCATTGTGTACCATCTATAGCGGTAGGTAAAAGCTTCCAGTGTAGGAGAGAATAATCTGCACCAGTTTTGGTATCATAGCAACCTATAAAATAGCCTAGAGAGGAGTCCATGAACTGGTGAAGAAAAGATAGGAGAGGAGCTGGACTTGGACAAAATACTGGATTATAAAGAGTTTGCTTACTTCTTTATTTTGCAATCTTGTTGAATTGTGGTGAAAATGTTCCATGTTATCATTATTTGTTTTAGGCGAGAAATACATTATGAAGCTTGTGGAGTTTGTATATATCACATACTGTACAAACTTCACCGTTCAGCTTTGCAACAATATTTGAGCTATGGATAAATCCTTGGGAAAAAGATATATTTGAGATAAACATTGTGACCATTCTCAACTATCAACTTTTTAACACTGTATTGTTATCATAACAAATTAATGCTTGTAAAGAAGGGTATGTTAAGTTTCACTGCCTAGAGGAAGAAATTTCATTGAGCAAAGCAACTAACCGACTGAAAGTCAGGTCTCCAAGGGAAGCAAATTCTGGAACTATCCTCTTAAATAATTTTTAGTTATATGTAACATTATCAAAGTTCTTCACCGTTAACATTTACACTAATCTGTTAATTACCCTGCAGATTTTCTAGCCACTTGACATATATCATATGTTTCTGAGATTAATTTTTTTGGGTTTTTGTAATGACATCTACTGCTTCTTAAGTTCATGAATTTACATAATGACAGATTCCTTGGTACCAGTATTCTCTATGAAGAAAGGGTAGAAATCTTATGACATTATAGGAGCTTTTTTGTGTATGTCGAGCCAAGTACCTGTATAAGATATTGAAGCTAATGCAATTTCAACACAACTTGAACAATTAGAGGTATCGACTTGAAGCTCTGATATAAGAGCGTAAGACAAATACAATGGCCATGAAGGATTTGACACTAGTTATTGACACTAAGAGAAGGAAGAACACTTGGCTTTATCATAAGAAATGAAATGAAATAGTTTTAATTATTTCCATGAGGTTTAACATCCTATAGGTCCTCAGATTTTATAGTTGTCTCAACCATCATGGCCATTGTATTTGTCTTACGCTATAGGAGGTTTAACATCCTATAGCTGTCTCAACCATCATGGCCATGACCTGATTTTTGCATTTCAATCAAACCCTAACAAACGATATATCCCAAATTTCTCACAATAAACAAAAATGAGACGAGAAATCAAACATTCATGTCAATGCCACGAATGGAACCTGTTAAAATGTCATCCCTATTGTTGGTGATCGGCCGACCAGCTCTCGCCCTCAACACTTTCGCCCGAGCGTTGCAATAGTGGGCCTAGTTTTTTGTTTCGAGATTTAATTAAGGATTTTCGGTCGATAAACTTCCGATCGATAAAGTTTCGGCCGAAACATACTCGACCGAGCGAGTCTCTCCAGATGCACACCGTGTCGGATCTTTTCGGCTGATAGGGTTTCGGCCGAAAGTGACTCGACCGACAACTTGCAGCCACGTAGGCGCCATGTGGCTGCCTCGTGGATTCGGCCGAAACCTTATCAGCCAAAAATTGGTCGGCCAAACTTAAGTCGCCCAAATTAATTTATTTGGCCAAAACTGTGACATAGGTTTGTGCTTTCACCCCAAAAGAAGCTGAGAAGCATAATGGACAAATAAAATACAAATGGATACTAAAGAATACAAATAAAGATCATCCCTATCAAACTCCATAAGTCAAAGAAACTATGGGGAAAACTAAAATAGGGAATGGTATCCATCAAAGATGTCTACAAAAGCAAAAATAGGCTTCTCAAGCGACGTACAAAGTGTATCAAGCAGTTGGTCCTAATTCCACACACACTTCCGTATCCACCCATCATTGCTCATCTTCCCAAGTTTGGAGAGTCAAAGATTCCAAGCTATCAACCAATCCATCTCTTATCCCTAAACACACTCCATCCACGCCTCCACGCATAATATCCAATTCTTACATTGATCGTGTATTGGCAATAACCCTTCATCATAAGGATTCAGAAGGCACTCTATTGCGATGTGTGCATAGAGACAGAGTTAACCCTAGTATCAACGAAGCAGATCAAGAATTTCAAAAATTCCATTCAAGTGCACGTATCTTAGCAAAGCAACTTCTTCAGGAAGGATACCAATGGCACATTATGATAGGGGCATCTACATCAGCAACACCTTATGGTTCAGCATGAGCTTAAAATCTTTCAGAAAAATCAAAAAAGCAAAAAATCCAAAAAAATTAGAAAAAAGATTGAAAACAGTAAAGAGAAAATTCATCCTATAGTGAAAACTGCATGGGCGGCACTTTGGGCAAGACCATGATGAAAACCTGGCAAACATGCATCATGTGTAGAATCGAGCATCTACGTGCGCCAGTTTAGATGAAAGCATCTCATCCCATCCGTAATAAATTGAGCATTCCATCCATCTTATCCATAATAAATCCATCCATCCATAAGCCATTTATCCAATCCATCTTTATCCATCTACATCCATCATGCAAGTTATCTTGATCTTGATAAAAAAATTAGGGCACACCTTACGCTTGCTTACGATAAACATCTTGACATGGGTTATTTTCATTGATCCTATCCTATGCAACATTATCTGAGCTATGAAGCATTATCCAAATGAGTATTCTTTATCCAAGCACTTATCTTATTGCAAGATAATCCTTGGCATCCTTTGTGTACTTACCTTATCCATCCATCCATACACCTATCCAAGCATCCACCCATGACACTCCATACATTGCTAGACATTGGGGGCAGATATATACATCTTGCTTCGAGAATAAATCTTGATCTATATCCTCCAACTCATGTGGCGATCCGAACATTGGCAAACATGAAACAAAATTGGTCAAAGCATTTGTGAGCAAAAATCCAAATCACTAGCCCATGGCATATTTTGACCAGAAGAAATTCCTTATCAGTCTTCAACTTTCATTGAACATCTATCCAAACAATCACTATCAGTCGCATCTAGGTTGCACTTCAAACGTCAACATCACATCATCGAAAACATCTTTTGTTTCAAACCAAGCTTCATCAAACATGATCAATCAAATCCAATCAAAAAATCATCATCTCGAGATATCCTTGTGTTGCTTAACACTATCCTTGCATTGTCATGTATCCTCGACAATGTTATCATTATCAATCTTGATCAATCCAGTCCTTGCATTGTTGTGTATCCTCAACAATGTTATCATCAATCCCAATCAATCAAATCGTTGCATTTTTGTGTATCCTCAACAATGTTATCATCATCATCAATCCAATGAACGATCAATCAAACCTTAGCTTGGTTTTCAGCAAAATCATAAATAGAGTAATGATATCATCATTCATATCCATATCCAAATTGTCAAAATCGTGCGAAAATCCAAAAACATCCAAAACATCAAAATCCAAAAACACTCAAAAAGTCAGAAAAACATCAAAAACATTGGAATCCAAACTATGTCATTTCTGAGCTTAAACATAGGCAAGGCTAATCTTTGATCAGCCCCTAAGACATCAAAATCCAAAAACATTCGAAAAACATCAAAATCCAAAACATCCAAAAACATCAAAATCCAAAAACATTCAAAAATCACACAAATCCAAAACATTCAAAAATCAAAAATCAAACATTTGTAAAATCTCAAAAATACTCAAACAACCTCAAAACATTTTGGCAAATGTCAAACATCCAAATATTTGAAAATCCATCCATCTCAACTCGCTTTCACCCGAAATAATCAATCATCCATAATAAACTGATCATCACCTTCATCCTTTGGCAATACAAATAGAAACAATCACAGCAATCAGCAAAAGAAAGCTTCAATTGTAAAATCAAAATTGAAACAAATAAACTTTTAAAAAAAAAAAATCAAACCTTTGATCATTCAAGTAAACATGTCAACTTAATGCTAACAATAAATTCTATCAACTCAATTTGTCGTTCATCATCATCCTATACAATGCATGTCCTAGGATATATCGCTCGACAATGGGCATCATTTTCGATATCACCCTAGATCCTTATCCTATCAAAACAAATCCCTTTGGCTGAAGGTATGAAGAACATTGGCTTATTTGCGTACTTGGTCTTTTCTTTTGATTTATCTTATTGCGCTCATTCCAAGGACCTCTCAATGATATCCGAGGGAAGGATTTAGAGAGATAGGAATGGGGCAACGATCATTATTCTTTGTTTGTTGTGCTTGTTGGACATTCTTGTAATATAACTTGGCGAATACTTGCTTTGTTAGGGTACGTACCCAGCAAGGTTTCCGTATGTCAAGTGTGAACAAGAATACCTCCTATCCGCTTGTCGAGCCAAAGTCCATCACACTAAGTACAACGCCATCCTGGTCCTTCATACCTTGATGCATCGTACTTAGGCATGTTATCAAACATAAAGTAAGTGACCCTTTGAAAATCCCAATCCTTGATAAGCAAATCATCATCATTTATTATCATCATCGTCTATCATCATCTCTAATAAAGTCTCGACCAATCATGGACTTGTTGGATCCTCTTTTCACCATCTCATTTCCATGCTAACATAACATCACCAAGGCATCACCAATGCATCCATCATGCATCCATTATGCATTCATCCTGCATCCATTATGCATCAGTATTCTGCATATCATCACATACATATCATCATCATAATATAGATCTGTTAGTCTAAGCATATGCATAAATCATCCATTGCATAATCATGGCATATCACATCATCCATCTCATATCATATCATCATTTAAGTTGTTTGGGATAATATAGATTTGTTATTCTAAGCATCTTAAAATCATCTCATTTGCATCGTCGTCCATAACCATCCATTTTGAACCTCTTTATCATGAGATCAACCCTCAAATCGATTTTTTTCTCTCGATCTCCTGAGGGAGCAATGTAACAGTGTACTTCTTTCCACTGGGGCATCCGAAAAATTAGAAAATTTTTAAATTTTGATCGCGGCAAGTTATTCTTTGAACCAATGCAACAAGTACATTACTTCAAAGAGGGGAAAAATGTAGACACGTCAAATTGACATAATGTATCCATTCGACAAATAAATCAAGTTTATTTATCAATCTCCTAAAGTCATCAGTTTAAATCAAATAAATCAAACTTGATCGTATCATCATCTCTTTGATTAAATAAATCAATCATTTATTTAATTAAATCTCATATCATCATTCATCTCCCTTTGATTTGATTTAAATCCCTAAATCAAGTCAAATTGTCAAATCAGCCTAATCATCATTAATTTAATCTAATCCTGATCTAATGCTAATCTCACCCACTTGCATTCTCTAGATTTAGCCACTTGCACATATAAATCAATTTATTGATTTATTAAATCCAAGATTTTCCATCAACATGGCATTTATGGGGAATATTCCCTCAACTTTGAATTCAAAGGCAAGTTGATTTGTCCCTCCAACATTGCATTTATTGCTCATTTTCTTGTCCCCACTTAGCATTTACTCTCAAATTTGAATTCAAATTTTCCCTCTCATGGGCACTCTTCCCAAATCTTGCACAACCATTGGCCTATCATCACTTGACAAGTGGCCTTATCTTATTGGCTTGATCTTTGTCCCACATTGGTCTCTCTTCAACACTTAGCATTTTGAAAATCTATAAAGTAGAGGCTTCATCTCTTATCAAACCCTCCACAATCTCTCCACAATCTTGCAAGGTCACTCTCTTCATTTGAGATTTGATCTTGTCCATTTCACTCCATCATCTCCATCATCTATAGCAATTTCATCATTTTAGCTATTAATCAAGGATTGGGAAAGGGTGGTTAGGGTGGTTAGACATGAGTCCTCTACTTATATATAAAATATTATAAAAAAATATTATCATTTTATTGTGGTTAGGGTGGTTAGACAGACACCTACTTCTTATTTTTTCCCTAAAATTTAAGTACTACTACATTGAAATTTAAAAAATTTCACCAAATAGATTTTTTTTTTTTAACAAACCTAGTAGTTTAGAAACTACATTCAATTTTCTAAAGATTCTATTCTTACATATTTTTGAAATAATATAGATAACTTATTCAAATTTTTACGTCAAGTTGCCTAACTCTGATTTTTTTGCCACTTAAGGCCCTATTTTTTCCATGATTATCCTGCACATACCCATCTTAGACCTTTGAATCACTACAAAATATAGGGCTAGGTATATCTCTCTAGACACCCACAATATTGGTATATAGTATATAGTCTTTACAATTGAGATTTAAATTCCTAGTTGCCCATACACTATTCTATTATGTCTACAATGGATCGGCCAATCATGCTTTATTTATAGGGTTTAAAAATGCCAAGGTTCATTGTTCAAGTCTAATTGGTCAAGGCCTAAGGTTCAACATTTATTAATTACAGTTTAAAGTTCAAGGTTTAAGGTTTATTATTTATAATAAATATTTAGTATTCAATGTTCAATATTATCATTTACTATATTCTATGTTTATTTATCTTCATTTATATTTTGTATTCAATTGTCTGTGTACAAGATTCAATGTTTAAAGTTTAGGGATCATGGTTTAGATTCAAGGTTTATAATTCAATGTTTATTTTCTATTTCTTTGATGTATTTTTTCACACAACTTATAGAAAAAGATAGACTTTTATTATATTGTCTCAATTACTATGTATGCCAAGTATTGGGGTATTGACAAGGTGGATGGATTGGCATGTGGATATTTAGTTGTTCATGTGGACCTAACTTCCTTTAGGTTGACAACCAGGGTCTTTGTCTACTTTTTCCCAAGGAAATTGTATTAAGGTTATTTTAATATTATGATTTTGATAAAATACATATACATAATTTATATTTGGTTTTATACATGTGATTATCCTATGCACGGGCTTTCAATTTTAGCTTATAAAAAGTTTGTGGATTATATGGGCTCAATAGTTTCTTAGACTTACATAGAAACATGTCCAAAAAAATTGGGGGACTTCAAAGTTTGATATTTTTCTTCTACTCTATCTTGATAATTGAGTAATGATTGAAGTTATTAATCCATATTTCATATAATTTAATAAAAAAGAAAAAAGGTTAGGAAATTTTAAGAGATAAAACTAACCATCAAATTCAATTTTTAGCTTTGTTAAATAAATGTGAACTCATTATATTGTCATTTAGATATAAAAGCTCTTGAGGATTTGCACTTCCTAATGGATAGCATAATTAATATTTTCAAGACACCTTGTCCACACAAATAAAACCTCTTATGTAGCCAATAAATGAAATATCAAATACAACAGATATTCATAAAACCTATGACACGTGTTGTTCCCAAATGGTACTAGCATTGAAATGATTATATGATTCTTATAATATCTCTAATGATATTAGGAAATTATCATCTAGCATTAGATATTGAATCTTTTTAGTGCTAAGAAATATCAATTATATCTCTCTACACATTTCTAATATTAGTATGCAACATTCAATCTTTATAGTTGTGTTTTCAACCAACCATCCACAAAGTGTTATATTTTTTTTCTTATGCTACTCTACTAGATTAATTTGTTCCTTTTGAATACCATAATTTTGGTCAAGAGTTGCATAGTATAAAATATTCTATATTTATATGTTTTTCTCATTAAGAATGATTCATTTAGTTGTTGCTTTGATCAATATGATTATTATAGTATGCTTTGCTAGAGTGGAACTAATCTATGGATTAAGTTGCATTCAAGGTAGTGGTTGGCTTACATTGTATATATGTTTTGAAAAATTATTTTACTATATATTTTATTGCTCATCAATTAATTAAAGTATATTTTAAAATTACAACTAAGGTTCCAAAGGTTGAAGGATTTTTCTTGATGTTTAAAGTTAAATTATGATTTTTTTGGTAGAATCATGCCTACATGTGTCCATGTATGAGCTTTGAATAGGGTATGGACATCTTTATAAATAAATTAGTACTATTTTGGTAGCATTTGGTAGGGACTATAGCTACAACACAACCCTTGTTGGTGATGTCTTCATTTGTCACAAATACACATTTAAAAATAAAATCTATTTTTCTAAATTTGGTATATGACTATTCTACACTTGATTCTCTATGCACTATAAAAGAAATGTATTTTATTTATTTGTGAGTAAATCATGTGGAAAAAATGCTCAAGGTCATATTTTTAATATACATCATTTTCAAAAAGTATACAAAATTGTTCAATACAAAGATTAAACTTGTAATACATAATCTTAACTATATTTTTATCATGCAATTATGTTACTTCTGGATTTGACTGTGTATAAGTTTTTTCATCAACAGTTTGGATCACACTTTGTGATCCATCATTAGGATAGAATGTTGAAGGAGATGATGGATCATGGAGTGTGATTCAAAATGTTGATGAAAAAACTTGTACACAATTGAATCCAGAAGAAGCATAATTATAGCCAATATAGATTGTGGAAATCTCGTATCATATATTTTTACCAATTATTTTTTAAAATATTTAACAACTCAAGAAAATGGAAGTGCACACCAAATGTTATGTCATGACCACTTTTTGTGTTCTCAAAGTTTGACCCTATTAATAGCAAATAATTTTAAAAATATTTACTAATTCAAAAGCTAGATTTAGAATACTACAATTCTTATTCTTATCACACCTTCAAATTTGAGTGTGAGCATCTTGAATCTAGTTAAAGTTTAGGTTTTACTAATTTTGAGAATAAAATGGTCACTTTTACCCTCATTTTTGCCCCATTTCCATGCACTTACTATATTAAAATGGCCTCAACCTTGAACCTATCATCCATATTTTCTATCCATCATGTTAGAAATAACACCAATCTTTTCCCTAACATTTTACCTTCCTAGCTCCATAGAGTGTAAGTATGAATCTATCTCGTAAACACCATGGCTCTATTCTCCAAATTTATATATAATTTTCAACTTTCCTAAGCTAACACTTCCAAAAAAAATTACCATTCCTATCAAGTTGCATGCTAAATACTTCAAATTAAACACCAAGGATTTTTTTTAAAGGAGTCCACCCATCTAATTATTAAAAAGGGAGCAATACCTTCATTGGATCATTGTAAAGTCTTGTTGTATTACCATTCACATAAATATATATTGCTAATCATCATAAGCATCTTAAGTCACTTGGTGTAAATCTTTGTACAATTCACAATAGAGCTTGATAGCTATTGAGGAAGTTGAAAATATTTACCTCTATTAAAGGTGCTCTTTGACATCACCAAGTTTCAAAATATCTACAAATACAATTAAACATATTTTAGAAGTCAAAATTGCACCTCCTAGAACAAAGCAATGTCAAAAGGACTAAATTGAATGTACAAATCTATCTAAAACACTAGAAACTTCATCGTCAATTTTTACTTGCTTTCTTATCACTTTTTCATAATTAAACCCTAATTCTATCATATTAGTTATATCACTTGGACAAAAATAAATAAATATATAAACATGTGCTAATCCTTCTATTTTTAATTACTAATCGCTCAATTTTAAATCTGAATCTAATTACTACTTAACATGCACTTGTATATATCTCGTTGCAATGATTTAAAACCAAGCCATCCTAGAATCATATTTTATAGAGGGGAGGGCCCACCTCCCGAGTTGTTAGTTGTCTTCTCTACTATAAAAACCTTTTTATATTGCTGAAAATCAATATAAAATGAACATGACAACTGCTAAATTTTATTTAATAAAAATGCTGACATAATTGAATTTTATAAGACGCAAATTATTGAATATCAATTATCTTTCGCTACAGACCCGGCGTGCCTTCGATAGGTGTATCTGGTCGGGGCAGCGCTTGGACAAGTGGACAGGATGCATTTACGTCATGCTACGCTCGACTGCTGATGTCACGATTGTACCGATCATTTTTCCGTTCAGTACTCTGCTTTACAAAGGATGTAATTATATAAATCCCGGCTGCTCATTTCCTTCCGGCTCGGGGAGAATCATAGATCGAATCCCACTGTGTTGCAGTCTCTATATCAATACCAGGCAATGCTAATGGACGATATAGTCGGTGATAACCCTGGACTTTATAGCAGGATTCATCCTCTGGCACAGATTGGGGAAAATGCCTGGACTAATGGAGCTCATCAGATGGATATAATGGCCGAGGCACAGTTTGAGCTTCCTCCTCTTACTCCTACAGATAATTCCTGGTATTCGAATTCTTCTGAAGAATACAGCTATACGAACGGATTTTATGAAATACATCAACAGCACTCTGTTAATTCCTCCTCGCTAAAGACTTCCTCGAACTCTGCCCAAACTCCGTCGGCAAACAGTGCCTTCACCGCATTTATACAACCTGATCCGAAGGCTGCACTTGATTTTCCTTCCGGTGGTCACATGTTGCATAAGAGATGTTTTAGGTTTTTCAGCCTAATCCAGGGGAAAGGAGACTCGGCGACGCAGATGTCAAGTGTGACGGCTCCTGCAGACAATCATAATAATCAACCTGCGAAATCAAGAACCGACTTCAAACATAAGTCGGCGTTTGAGCATATGATAGCCGAGCGGAACAGGAGAATCAGATTGAAACAGCATTTCTCAAATCTTTACTCATTATTGCCTAGAAATTCCAAGGTATTTCCACAACTTTTTTCTCATTAAAGTCTTCATCTTTCACATCTCTTATTTTATCAGATCTTCACAGATGTTAATTTGTAAATCATTCTCTAAATCTTGTAAATTTATTCTGCTTGGGGCTTTTAAATCTCAAATACCGAGCAACTTGTAATTTTTAGGAGAATCTATGAATTTGTGAAATGATTACAGTTTTGCTGGTCACTGGTCAGATTAGAGAAAAAAATTGTAAAATTTTAGTTGAGATTTATTACTATTTTATTCTGGTGCTTTTATCGTTTGAATTACTATTATTATTTTTAATTTCAGTTATGTGGCCTAAAATAGCAATGTTATCTAGACTTGTGAAAGTTATTTTTGAGAAATTTATAAATAGAAATCTCGCTTTCTAATCTCATTTAACTATAAAAATTAGTAAAAATGCTATAAAAATTCGCAAGGATTTAAGAACAATATTGCTGGTCTACTTTCCTGTTGATCGGTAATAGATCGACTCCCACTGTGTTGCAATATCTATAGCCGTCGGTTTGATTTTTTCAGAAATTGAAAATTTCAAACTTTTACAATTCCTTTCCACTGCTGCTTCATCACCTTTTTAGTCTTACAATTTAGTAAATTCTGCAATTAGAAAATGTTACGAAATTGACCTCCATATCATTTATGTACAGAGAGATAAACATTCAATATTGGCGAATACAACAAGTTATTTGAGGGAATTAAAGCTTCGTCTTTCTGAGCTGGAACAACAGAATCAAAATATGTCGAAATTGATTCCAGAAAGTTTCTCAAACTCAAACGAGGGAAGTTCCCGGTTCGAATCCCACCAGCAACGATCAAATTCAAAAGGTATATTCTTTTACCGTAGCGATGAAGTTTCTTTGGAGCAATGTGAGGATAACCCCTGTCAAGTGAAGATAAGTATTAGGGCGAACAGAGATCTGATTCGATGCCCAACCGCTCTGCTAATGAAACTGCTGGAGCAGTTGAGAGCTGAGCAATTACAGCTCCTTTCCATCCATTCCCCTACACAAGCTTTGTGGTTTCATGCCAGTATTCTCATAGAACCCAAGGTCTATATTTTAATCCTTTTTTATTAATTTTTTTCCTTAAATATCTTAGCTTATTTATATTTAATAGATATGATTAAATGCTAAATATAAAAGTTTTTGGCAATTATGTGAAGGGCGAGGAATGGAATGCTTCCAAGTGGAAATTTTTTGGGGAAGTATTGAGACGCTTCGTGGCCAGCAATTATCACAAGCAAATGAATTTGGGGGCCACTTCCGATTGAACGAATGAAATTGCAAGGAAATCAAATCCTTTATATCTCATTTTCAGGCATATTCTTCACTTAAATCCCTGAAAGAATTATGCCTTTTGTTTAAAAGTGAATATGTGGTTTTTATAATTTTAAATGTAATAAATTTTAATTATTGATATAAGTTTATTATTTTTATTTAATATTGAAAGAAAAAATAGATTCTTTTATAATAATTTAAAGTAGAGTTAAAATATAATAATTGAATTTCCATTAATTAATTAGTTAAAAATTAAAAACTTATATATTTATGCTTTTTAAAACTGATAAAGAGGGGTTAATATTTATTTTTTTGTATAATTGAAAGAACTTTCATCACATATTATGTTTTGTGGTTTAAAAGTATGCTCTAAATCATATTTGAATAAAGTAATTCTAACAAATAATTGATTGAACTATACATTGCCCTTAGTCAAATATGTTCATGCAAAAGTAATATCTACACTTGTGTTAATGAATCATGTGGGTAAATTGAACTATGTGCACAAAAATTAATTGTTCCCTCTTAGATGATTGGAATGTGTTTACCTTGGCTTTGGGAATCTATGTCGACACAAATAAAGGTAGCATTAATTATCATCTCTAGGGATCTTCTAGGAAAAACTCTTCTCCTTTGTTATATCATTGAACTTTAATCAACGGTTTTGGAACAAGGATTAAAGATAATAATAAACCATGTAAGATTCCTTAATTGGTTGCTAATTGTAGATATTGATGTAAGATATTGATGCAACAAATGCTTTGATGTTCAAATGATAATGTTATGTGATGGTCACATGGATCTTAGATTCTTATAAATGAATTACGATCAATCCATTCATATGACACCATAGCATATAATTTGAAATGGTTTACACTCAAGTTGGTAGGGAATGACTAGCTAGGAAAGGATTGATTTGTGCCCAATTTAGTTTAATAAAAACTTTAAAGTTCAAGGGTTGCACACAAATCTAACCCAAGCAAGTGAATGAATACAATAAGGATTGGGAATGGTCTTTTGGGATGTATGTGCAAATGGAATCAGCTTCTGTTCAAGTGATTTGCCAAATTTTATCAATAAATACACCATTTATATCTAATAGTCATTGCATTAATAAATCAGTTCAATCTAAATGAGTACTAAGTAAATGGTCAAAGTGTAAAGTGTGCACTTTTTACCCTTATATTTTGTCACCACTTTGACTTGCATGTGAACTAATATGAAGAGCAATAAAAGCAATTTCTTAGATACTAAAAGAAGGATACAAATAAGGATGAAAATTTTGCAAATTCTCCTTATAACTAGCACTCCATCTTGAAACCTACAAAGAATTAAAAAAATCACCAATGAGTGAAATTTGATAGAAAATTGAAATAGGCACCAATGCAATTTCTTTAAGATGTTAATGATAAAATAATAAAATTAAAAAGGAATGAAATTTTGGTTAGGAATAGTAGGATTCATAAAGAGATTGAAGTTGTAAATGTGACATGAAGCTATATTGGGAGAAAAAAGAGAGAATGAAGCTATAATGTGGCATGAATCTGTTGGGTTAAACTAGTTCTTGGGTTAGAGTTACTGGATTAACCTTTAGTGGTCTTTAGCACATGGTTTTGTGCTAGTTGTATTGGTCCATGGTTTTGGAGCTCATAGTTTTTAGCCCATGGTTTTGTTTTTAATGGAAGTCTATATAATGGCTTGGTGACTCCATTGTATGTGTGGCTAGTTGAAGCCTCCAGGCTCAGCCCAGTTGGGGCTGAGGGTTAATATGAAGATCTTTATTGCTAGTTATTCCCCAATTTGGGGTTTTCCAGGGTAAATCATTGTGTTGTGATTATGTTATTGTTCCATACTTGATTTTTGTTTCTATTTTTATTCTTCATCTAGTTGCACAACAAGTGGTATCAGAGCTTTCTTTTGAGATTTTATTTTTGCTTGCATGTCCAAGGTTTGTGAGTTGCATGTACTTGCATGTGTGTTGCATGTACTTGCATGGCCTCACATGTGGCTTGTATGTGCTTGCATGTTGATGCATGTAAGAATTCTCAGTGTTTAAGGTTTTGGGTATTTCTTTTGTGAATATTTCTTAGCTTGACAAGCTTGAGGAAGTCTAAAGGAATCAACTAAAAATTGATCCTTTGCTCATAGCATGTGGAGATAAGGAAACACTTATTTTTTGATCAGATATTCTTGCTGAACCAAAAGGTTTGAGTGTGTGCCTCAACACTTTGGCTCCTGGAAGAAGGTTGAGCAGGTCTATGCAAGATTGGTCATGGTTGTTGTTGTAAGCATGTTTCCTAGTAAAAGTCTTTGTATGTAGGTGCTACAAGTACCCACAACCAAGGCTGGTTGTAGCAAGAACAAGATTGTAATGGGGTTGTATGAAAAATTTAATACATGTATTTGGGTTGATTGTTGTAAGACCTAGAATGGCTTGCTCAATCCCTGAAAGGAGAGGCCTTCTCCTAGGTGGTAAGGGGGGCTTAGAGTCATGTGGATTCCTAGTTTGATGTTGATCTCGGTGATAGAGAGGAAATTGCACTTGTTGCTTGTGGAAGGGGGGTTTGGTGCTAACCTCAAGACCAATTTTAAAGGGGGGATTGTTGGGTTATAGTATTTCTTGGGGTAGAGTTAGTGGATTAACCTTTAGTGGTCTTTAGCACATGGTTTTGTGCTAGTTGTATTGGTCCATGGTTTTGGAGCTCATGGTTTTGAGCCCATGGTTTTGCATGTATGGAAGTCTATATAATGGCTTGGTGACTCCATTATATGTGTGGCTGGTTGAAGCCTTCAGGCTCATCCCGGTTGGGGCTGAGGGTTAATATGAAGATCTTCATTGCCAATTTTTCCCCGGTTTGTGGTTTTCTAGGGTAAATCACTGTGTTGTGATTGTGTTCTTGTTCCATGATTGATTTTTGTTTTTGTTTTTATTCTTCATTTGGTTGCACAACATAATACATGAAAAGTGCAAAACTATGGTGACATGAAACCTATGAAGTTATTACTATGATAAAAAAAAGAAGGAACATGAATGATAATAGGTGTCCCTTGCAATTGGTTGTATACAAAGAATACAAGGAGTTGTTCAGCATGTAATGAGTGTTGTAAGTAATATTTGTGTGACAAGCATGAGATAAGATATGATCATGAACACATAGGTAAAGAAGGGTAAGTATATGCTTCCAACGTTTCCCCCAATGAAGCTTATAAATAAGTAATAAAATTCATTAGTACTGAAATGAAACATGTGAGCATAGATAAATATAATCTCATCATTGTAGGAATTCGTAAAACATAATCATCATAAACATGTGAGAAAAAAATGATACATAGATGCATATGTTCTCATGTAATAGCATAATATTTACTTGCATGGTAAGAATAAGTGGACATGTAGTCATCTAATATAAGATCATGCGAGTGTATAAATATGTGAACATGTTATTAAGCTTGATAATCATAAAGATATGCATGTGACTGTAACATCATCAAATTCCAAGCTTTGATTTACTATAATGTTATACTATAGAGTCAAGTGTGAGCTAACAAAGTTTCCCTAGAATTTGTTCACATATAGACCCTTATTGAGCATTTGGCTAATAATCCTTATGCTATCACTTGTGTGCCACCTTCCCCTTTACTAAGGGTATTCCCCTTCCTAAAGGGTGCAAACATAGTTGTAACTACAATGATTGATCCAAACATTATTCTTATGGCTCTCCTCAAAATAAAGGGTGTGGTTGGTGCTAGCAAACACATTGTCAATCTGCTTGCAAACACATTGTTAATCTATTAATTCTTGGCCTTGTGACTAGAGGATTTTTGGGTGGCCTAATTATGACAAATTCCCTTGACTAAATCTTGACATCTCCTATGTTAGAAATAGTCTTGAAGAAAAGGGAAAAGAAGGTACCATCATGAAATAGGAGCCATTTTTTGATGACCAAGGCCTCTCAAATGGATTGAATAATCTCACAAATCATAATCCACCACCTCCTCTCATCAATATAATTCTTATATTTTAGTGGCTTAACTATTGTTCTATATTAATAAATAAAACTTCACTTTACTTTGGTTATCCATAATATGATTGTATTTCACCAATTATTTTAATAAAAAATATATAATATTTTATAAATTAATATAAATAATCACTTTTTCATTAATATTTTTTTAATAAACCACTAGAGATGAAAGATAAAAATATAAATAATGGTGAATTCCATCCTTTGACCCAAAACATAAGGTCTTCACTTTCCCTAGGCAAGGGACTTAAGAGAAAATTATTGTGAATGTTATAATAGTACTTTGTTCCAAAATAAATGAGGTGATGGCGGCTCTTCCAAAAATATTTGGTGGAAGGCCATTTTCCGTGTTGTCTTCATTCAATGAATGTTTTCCACATTGCTTGCAATTAACCCAAGATTTCACTTTGAATGTCATCACCTTTTCTTATAAAATTAATAAACCCATTTCCTCTCCCATCATTTTTGACTTCTTTATTCAAAATTGTTATATTCCCCAAATAAAGGAGCTCACGACTTCTTGTCATATAATATTTAATATTTAATATCTATTGGGGTCCGCGTACAATGGACCGTTTCCCCATCAGATTGTCCCTTCCAAGTGGATGCTTTAAAATATCCTTTAAACTTTTGTAAGTTTCTAGTTATGGAGAAAATAAACTACCTCTCCACATATCTAGGGTTGTGAAAAGAACTAAATAGAGCCCTTTTAATAATCAGTCCTTTTCAAAATGAAATACAAGAGAAAAAAAAATAAAAACTTGTATTTTGTTTGATATGTGGGAGAATTGGGAATGATAAATAAGTATATGTTTTTGGAAATAAAATAAAAATAATAAAATTATTTAGTTGAAAATTATGACAAATAGTATATGATGATTAATTAATAATTTAGAAATATTAGTGATGTGTAGATGAATATTTTGGTATCAAAGAATGGTTTATTTCTCACTTTTTGATCTATAGTTTACAATGTTTCTTTTAGCTTGTTTTAAAGGCATTGGTCTATTATCACATAAACATTAATTCATGTATTTTTTGATTTGTACATGCAATAGGGATAATTATTCTTTTATGTAGGATTATGTAAATATATTAGTAAAATGATTAAATAAATGATTATGGATGACACTCCCAAACATGTAAAGACATCTTTGTGTGTATGCAAATATCTTGATAGTATGCTCTCAATAATGCATGCAAGTAGTACATAATAAATCTAGAATGCTACTAGGATATTATTAGATATAAGTGACGATTTAAAATGAATTAAGGTTTCTCATCTAAAGACAACACCAAGGGTCAAATGAAAGCACCAAGAGACTCAATTGACCAACATCAACAATTCTTTGGACCACACAAAGGATTTTTTGGTTCCTTAAGTCAAGACATGATGGTTATAAAGATAAGTAAAGCCAACCCACAATTGTGATTTGAATTTTAAAAACAAAGGGATCATTTTCATGAATTTAGAATTGATCAAGATCACTTTCATAATAGTGAATATAACCCAAAATAGGGAAGGGACAAATTGAGGACCAAGACTAGTCCCTAAGAATGGTTGTATATGGGAGCAAATAAGGCTCAAATTGTGTTCCCACTATCAACTAAAAACATGCCATTTGTATGCTTGATATTGCATAAAGGCTATTTTAATTGAATGGAGCTCAAAATGAGGGAAAAAGGGCATTGTTATACAATTTTTACTATGATATTTTTCCCTCACATTGATGTGTGTGGAAATTATTTTGAGCATGCTTGTCAAAGTAGAAACAAGCAACCAATAAGAAAGTAAATCTACACACACCCATAAGAGGATATTGGTATGGGTGAATATTATGTCTTGGTACTTTTTTCTCTTGAAATGAGTGCTACATCATAAAAAGCTACAAAGTATAAATGAATGAAATGAGTATCACTATATACCTATATTTAAAATAATAATTATTGTCAAAAACAAATTATATGTGGAGTAGGTATGCTTAAAGTGCGCTTTGAGTGTTTATAGGTACTAGGTATTTCTCCACCTAGATCCATAGGTGTGTGTATACCCCAATGGTGGTTATAAGGAGATGTCATATTAGGCATTTATTGTCTTTCCTTTCCTATCGTACTCAATCTGAGTGTGAGTGCCTAGTTATTTTACCCATTTTGACTTAGATACTGCCATTAGTATGATTTTGGATACCATAACTCTTCTTGTGGATATCTTGTGATTGTGTGGTTGATGTCTTGTTAAATTTTGACTTTTGCAATTTAATTTAGATAAATGCTTAATAGATTTAATAGTGAAATTATATGTTGAATGATAATTGGGGAATGAATTTAATTATTTATTGGGATTTGATGTTATTTATGGAAATTTCAAATTAAAGAATGAAAATATAGCTTGTATTAATTTTAAGTTGATTTGAATTCTAGTCTCTACAAGTAATGTAAAATAGGATTATATAGACTTAAATCGTGATTTAAGGGAAAATTAGAAAATTAGATTATATTTATGTCTTATTCTAATTTGGGTGATTCCGGGAATTAAATCCAATTATTTGGAAAGGAAAATATATTTACTATTTTAGTTTGGAAAAGGAAAAATGGGTTAAAACGAAAAAGGAATTTCATTTTTTATTTTTATGATTTATTTGTGAGGGATTTAGAGAGGAAAAAAAACCCTCTTTTAACCAAATTCTTTTCTTTCTTGTGATTGGGTGAGCAATTAGAGGGAAAATTGGATTAGGTTAGTTACATCCAAGTGGGAATGGATAAGAGATCATGATGGTGCATGAATTCATGCATTTGTGGGGTATGTTTGGTGTTCTTATCAATTTCAATTTTTAGATAAAAATGAGATAAGTTTTCAATATCTTCTCAAATTCTTGTTGCTTTTTTATTTAAAAAGGTTGCAAATGGATTGGTGGGGTGTTATAACCTCCTTGTTCCTTTTATTTTATAGATTTTGATATTATATTGAATTGTATGTAAAAAATTTGTAAGTTTTCCAAAATATGTAGTTATTATGCCCATTTTTTTGGGATTGGTGTGAAATGATTGTTTTATATCTTAAAAGGGTTGTTGGGTACTATAGCATTACAAATTGTCACCCTTGACAATTTCACAATATATCTTTCTCCCATTTAAGTAGTTGGACCTAATTGAGCACTTAATTTCCTAAATTATGCATTCTACAACCCTTTTTAAAATATTTTTTAATAATTTACAAGCACAAAAAAAATGTTCTCATTTAATACTTTGTCTCCAACTCCTTAAGTTTCGAAAAGTAGGCCTAGGACACTAATGCCTAGAGTTCCTATCTCCCCTTATTTTGGCTCCAAATTCAAATATATCAGTGTCATCATTTTATTATTTAAAATTCAAATATCTAAAGCTAGTTGTGAGGATTTATTTTTTGAAAAATTAGAATAATTGTGTATAAATAACTAGTAATTGCATCATTTCAAATCTATCTAGCAAGTTGTAGAATTTATGATCAAAAAAATATCAAGAGCATTATCAAGCAAGTCAAGAGCAACCATTAGAGGATTTATTACAACAATTCAAGATCCGAAAATCATGTCAAAGTGTACATGAGTCTGTTCATGTTTATGTTTTCATATTTGTTTATGAGATCTAACCCTTATAGGTCATCAAGAAATTCAAGCCATTCAAGAAAGACCCAAACCTTAAGGAGAAATGTATGACTTCAGTCCTTCAAGGAAGCCACTAAAGGGTGGTGATTTGTAGCACTTTAAGTATTCATCATTCCTTCCCATCATTGACATTGCCATTATGGAAATGGAAACACTAAAATGGGGTTTGACGAAGGAAAGCCCCTAAATGGCACAACCTTTCTTATCTCTTTGAATGTGCAAGTTTTATGTTTGTAGAGGATTGAATGAAGTTTGAAGATTGATTGTTCATTTTTGCAATTGAAACTCTACACCTTGATAACTCATATAAACTCACTTATAGAATTATCTTATTGTGATCCAACAGTGTGACAAGTGGGAAACTAAACCTCAGATCCAACATCAAAGGACTATGAAAACATGTTTGAATTATCACTACAAAGATAGTGGCACCTTGTGCACCTATGTCCTACATTTTTAGCTCCAAATTTGTATCATAGGTGTACAATGTCTTGCTCGATCTATTTTTTCTTGTGATTTCTTGGATCTACTATATTTGCATCATTAGGTCAATTGAATCATTGCATTTCAGATTCCTTAGGCCATTTTGAGTTTTTTTAAAGGGTTATTTGGCTCACCTATCAGGCTATAATTCAATCACATACCTTTTACAAATACAATCAGACTCTCATTTCTATCGCACACACATACACATTCAAATGAAATTAGGGAAAGGTGTTCAAACCCTAAGGTGAAAACTATAAGGTTTCACTTTTTGTCCATTTTATTTTGGTGAACCTGACATGTTAACATTAGATACCTTCTAAAATTTGTAATAATTAATCCTGGATCTAGATTTCACATTGCATTGTAACCTTGTATTTTTCATTTAGGCATCCATTCTTACATCATAAAAACCATAAAAATTTCAAAAAATGCATATCATATTGCAAATCACAGGTTACAATAGGGTTTATTTCAGTAATTATAGTTTAGATCTACATTTCAATTGCATCTAAAAATATGAAATAGGTCATTTAAAGGCTGATTTTTTTTTGAAAATGTCATTACATAGATTTAGGTATCTTGCATGCAGCTAAAAAGTGAAAGTTTGCATTATTTTTTTTCAAAAAGCATATCAACATTATCATTTTTAGAATTTTGTGTATTGTACTCAATTACTTGTTGCATCTCAAATCTATAAATTACATTTAGGGTATGTGCAGGATCATGATGGGCCAAAAAGTGGCGATATGATGGGGTATTTGTAGGGTATGTGGTTGAGGACTTTTTTTTACCCAAAATTGTTGAAATGAAAAGGGTTTTTAAAGGAGATTCTCAAATTCCCACCAATATAAATTATGCTTTACTTTGAATATAATAAATAATTTTTATTCATTTTCTATTTGAATTACGACTAAAGTCCTAATTGATAGGCTGATTGAAAAACATCTATATATTATGATATTGCTATCAAGATTCAACTATGTAGTTTCGAGTCACCTCCGGGATGGGTGACCTCCCGAGACGGACCAATGCTTCACCTCTGTGAGCATCACCTAGATGCAATGAGTGCTAAGTGGACCATTCGATATCATGAGAGATGGGTTCTTGTTGAACCACTACTCATGAAACATGGGTCAATGGGTTTGACTCGAAACTACACGGTTGAATCCTGATAGCAATATCATAATTTGACATGCTGTGGAAAAATACCTCCTACTTATCAACATCTATATATTTCAAACTGTATCAAATTTTTTGAATCCAAAACAAGTGTCACATTCTATGCTTCACATAATATAAGATTTAAAAAAAAGAAGTGAATTTCATGAAGTTTTGACCAAGTTAAAGTGGTCAGACATACGAGTTTTTATTTTTTTTAAAAGTTGCAATAAAAAAATCATAATTAATTATTTACTTGGAAATAAATTACAAAAAAATATGCATCACATCGATATGAGTCCTCTACTTATAATAAAATATTATAAAAAATTTTATTGTGGTTAGGGTGGTCCAGACACTTCTTTTTTTCCTAAAATTTAAGTACTACTGCATTGAAATTTCAAATTTTCACCAAATAGATTTAAAAAAAAACCTAGTAGTTTAGAAGCTACATTCAATTTGCTACAAATTATATTCTTACATATTTTTGAAATAATATAGGTAACTTATTCAAATTTTTACATCAAGTTTCCTAACTCTGATTTTTCTAAATTTTTTGCCACTTAAGGGCATATTTTTTCCATGATGATCCTGCACATACCCTTTAAACAACTATCTTTTATTTTTTGAGCAATTTTAAATTGTTGCACTCTTGCATTTTCATATTGCATAATCTTAAGTTGACAAAAAATTGGAAAAATGTTCATTTTCAGACATGTTTGTACATAAAAACAAAAACCTTAAATAATATTATAGATGGTAAAACTTTAAAATTTGCAAAAACCTATCTAGGATATAAGCATCATGGGCACCCTAGTCCTACCTTTTTTGCCTCATATTTCAATGATGGTGATATCTCAAAATTATTTGTCGAAATTTTTTGTCTATTTTTTAGTTATCGATTGCATAACAATCTAAACCTTAGTACAAGCATCATATGGTCATAATGGCTTAATATTTTTCTAAGATGTTGACTTCTTTGAAATACTTGGTTGTGTAAGAGAGGGGGACCAACCACGTTCAAGGCCCTAGGTCATGGAGGGCCAATAGCGGAAGGAAGCCCTAACTTTCCTTAGCTCAACAAGATGCTGGGGAGTGTAGGACGAGAATGATGAGGACTATAATGTCCTCCAATCATCCTATAGACCTGAAAAGAAAGAAGGGGCTAGGTGAGCTAGTTTCCAGGTTCAATACTACGCCTCAGGAGGCTCTCTATCTGAGGACAAAAGTGTGATCCTAGGATGACAACGTGACGTGTTGGCATCTCTTAAGTGTGTTGGCGTCCATATGACTAGACAACTTCAGAGACAAGGTCAAACCTAAGAAAACAAGCTAATGACCCAACTAACTACTATTAAAGCGCCAAAATAACATGATTAAGTAAACAAAATACTCTAATGTGATAAAGTAAAAATGCAAGAGTTAAGGTGGCAAGAAGGATCTCAGAAAGAAACTTGTTCACCAACTAGCTCCTCAAAAGCACGTTCACCTACACAAAAGAAGGAGAAAAATGTTGGGTGGTTGTATAGGGGCCTACCTCAGTCAGACCCTCATTTAGGTGTTTCCACCTCTATGGATGGCCAAGAAAATAAGATAAAGAAAAAATGTAGTAAAGAACACTAAAGCACTACAAAACAGTAAATGTGCTTACTCTACCAAGTAATAGAGGAGAGGAATGGGAAGCTTACAACCTCCACCAAAAGCACTCAAGGCTGATGGGGGAGAGATTGAGAGTACTCAAGGCTCTGTTGTAATGGTGTGGTCCCAAAATTGCTCTAATAAAGTGGTGGGGTGAAGTTGTTACTGCAATGAGGTGCAAGAGTATTGCTAGAATGCTTGAAGTGAGTGTAAGGGTGTGCAGAAGTTGGTTTGAGCGCTTGGAAGAAGTTCAAATGAATGTTTAAAGAATTAAATGCTTGTTGAAGGAGTGAATTTGAAGGAGAGATGAAGAAAATGACCATATTCGGGTTGGTCGGCCGAAGAGGGCGTTACAACTTGACCACAAATGAGAAGTGTAATGCCTCTGTAGGTTTAGCCGCATGAATCTGCCAGGGACAAACATGTCGTGTTGGTGTCCTTGAAATAAATTCCCCCAATGACACTCAAAACAAGTGCCAAGTGGGATGCAAGCAGCAGGCTTAGGTGTAATTAAGCCTCCAAACTTGGTTTTCTAAGGTGGAAAAAGGAAAAAGGGGAATTTGCATAAAGGGGTGCAAATTCACTCTTATAAATTTTTCCCCCACTTTAGTGAGAAAAAGTACTAATGAGTACTTCGATAAAGTAGATCAAGGAAGGAGTAAGGTTAGAAATCTATACCTGAATTGTTGAGGAAGTAGACCATGATATCACAAACCTGAAGGTACATGAAAAGTGAAGGACTTCATAGGTTCTCAGAACTATGAAGTTGAAGAAAGAAAGCATCTTGTAGACCCGCAAACCCACAAGGAGGTAACCCCAAAGATATCTTGCATGAAGGAAGCCCCATGAAGTAAGTGCCTTACAGGACCTCAGACCTGCAAGGAAGGTGTCCCCCAAGAGCTCTCACATGGAGGATACCTGGAAAGCATCCCCCAAGATCTCTCACATGGAAGAAGCAAGGAAAGCACCCTACAAATCCATAGACCTATAGGGAAGGTATCTTTCAAGATATCTTTAATGAAGAACACCCAAGGAAGTGCCTTACAAACCTGCAGACTTGTAGGGAAGGTAACCCCTAAGATCTATCGCATGGAGGAAACCAAAAAAAGTACCCCACAGGCTCGCAAACCTACAGGGGAGCCACCCCCAAGATCTCTCACATGGAGGAAACTCAAAGGAAGCACCCTATAGGCTCTCAGTCCTATAGGAAGGTATCTCTAAAGATCTATCACATGGAGGAAACCTAGGAAAGTGGACTCTGTAGAGTTAGGAAGCGACCATATAGGCAAGTAAGTGGATAGTTGCATAGACTGTTGATCAAGTTGGAAGAATTTCAAATGGGTCCCTTGGGGGCCCGACATGAAGAGGGGGTCCACTCAAGGGACACACAGTTCAAAAGTAGATGTTCTCTTTCTCAAATTGATCCATCATCAAGGGATCCTTTTGAAAGATGTCTACTCATCAAGGAATTTGAAAGGAAGAATATTCCCCCACATGAGGGGAAGGTCAAAGATGTTCCCGCTTTAGAGGAAGGTTTTCAAGTCCTTTCTTTACAAACCCATGATGAAGGAAACATGCTCCATTAGGGTTCCGAGTTGAGAATGTGATTTTGAAGAAAGGTTTGTGAATTTTTTTGAGAAAAGATTCACTGGCAATGAATGCATTTTCTAAAAATCAGAATGTTAAAGAAAGATGTTGTCACATATGAGAGGGAAAACTCAAGTAAAGAAGAGAGAAATATAAAGAGATAACAAAAGAGAAAAACACAAAAAAAGGGCACAAGGGGATCTGGTTTAGCAGGGTCAGATCTGGGTATGTACAAGATCATCATGAAAAAAATAGGCACTTAAGTGGCGAAAAATTTAGAAAAATCAGAGTTAGGAAACTTGACGTAAAAATTTGAATAAGTTATCTATAAATTATTTCAAAAATATGTAAGAATAGAATCTATAGAAAATTGAATGTAGTTTCTAAACTACTAGGTTTATTTAAAAATTTTAAAATCTATTTGGTGAAAATTTGAAATTTCAATGTAGTAGTACTTAAATTTCAAGGAAAAAATAAGTAGGTGTTTGTCTGACCACCCTAACCACAATAAAATGATAATATTTTTTTGTAAGATTTTTGATATAAGTAGAGGACTCATGTATGGATGTGATGCATATTGTTTTGTAATTTTTTTCCAAGTAAATAATTAATTATGAATTTTTATTACAAGTTTTAAAAATATAAAAACTCTGTATGTCCGACCACCTTAACTTGGTGAAAACTTCATGATTTTTTTTTTTAATACTATAGTATGAAAAGCATAGAATGTGACACATGTTTCAAATTCAATAAAAGGGATACGGTTTGAAAGCTATAGATGTTTTTCAATCCATCTATCAACTAGGACTTTAGTCGTAATTTAAATAGAAGAATAATAATTATTTATTAAATTGAAAGTAAAACATAATTTATATTTGGTGGAAAGTTGAGAATCTCCTTTAAAAACCCTTTTAATTTCATCAATTTTGGGTAAAAAAATCCGTTAGCCACATACCCTACACATACCCATCATATCACCACTTTTTGACCCATCATGATCCTACACATACCCATCTATCCATGCTCATTTAAATAATAGGTAATTGCAGTGTAAGGTGAAATATAATCAATCCCCAACCAGATTAAGGAGAATGCACAGAAAAAAAAAAAAGTAAAAATTAAAAATTGGGTCAACATGGAAGGGAAGCCTAAATGCCCCCAACACTTTGCATCATCCAAAGAATTTATCAAAAGTAAAAAAAACGATGGAAGAATGATGATACAAATAGAAAAAGGTTTACAACACAAAAAACATGCATGTATCCAAGCACCAAAAAGGGTGACAAGGGTCATCCAGGCACACATAGCACGGTCACAGGGGAGCACATCACAAAACACACACACATGAGATCAAGAAGAGGCCTCCTCCTAACATTCATCGATCAAGAGGTCATTCGCTTCCCACTCTAGGTCATCGTAGGCAGAAGAAGGATGAGCCTACAGTGGTGGGATGTTAAAAGGAGGAGCATTTGACCCTCCTACAACAAGGGCTAAGGAAAAAGGCCCTGCAACATCTTCTTTGCTAAGCTCTTGTGGAGCTAGGGTCAACAATTTTGCGAAGATCACTGAGAGGGCCAAAAATTCATCCACATAGTTAAACATCTACCCTATAGGGGTGGCGTGTTTAAATTTAGTGGATGGGGTAGGCTACACCTGAGATTCATGAGTAGGCTTGCTGAATGACTTGAAAGAAGTGACGAACTCAGGGGAAGTTGGGACTGGTTCCATCACTAGGATAGAACAAGTCAGAATGAGACCACCTTGTGAAGAAGGTGGGTTCCTCTTACGTCCTTCACTGTCGGGAATGTGTAGGATCATCATGGAAAAAATAGGCCCTTAAGTGGTGAAAAATTTAGAAAAATCAGAGTTAGGCAACTCAAGACGTAAAAATTTGAATAAGTTATCTATATTATTTCAAAAATATTTAAGAATAAAATTTGTAGAAAATTGAATGTAGTTCCTAAACTACTAAGTTTATTTTTTTTAAAATTATATTTGGTGAAAATTTGAAATTTCAATGTAGTAGTACTTAAATTTCAGGGAAAATATAAGAAGTAGGTGTCTATCAGACCACCCTACCCACAATAAAATGATAATATTTTTTATAATATTTTAGATATAAGTAGAGGACTCATGTCTCGATGTGATACATATTTTTTTGCAATTTTTTTCCAAGTAAATAATTAATTATGAATTTTTTATTACAACTTTTAGAAAATATAAAAAATCATATGTCTGACTACCTTAACTTGGTCAAAACTTCATGAAATTAAATTTCTTTTTTTAATCCTATAGTATGCGAAGCATAGAATGTGACACATGTTTCAGATTCAAAAAATGTGGTACCATTTGAAAGCTATAGATATTTTTCAATCAACCTATCAAACAAGAATTTAGTTGTAATTCAAATAGAAAATGAATAATAATTATTTATTAAACTAAAAGTAAATCATAATTTAGATTGGTAGAAAGTTGAGAATCTCCTTTAAAAACCAATTTCATTTCATCAATTTTGGGTAAAAAAATTTGTCAACCACATGCCCTACACATACCCGTCATATCACCACTTTTTGGCCCATCATGATCCTGCACATACCTTGCTAGAAGGACCACACTCCACCTTTTGCTTCATCGGAGGAGACGAATTCCCCAAAGATGAGGTTAGAGGTGTAGAGGAAGAGGAGGAAAGAATTACAGTGGATACAACAGAGGTATTAATCATATACATAGGCTTCAGGAAAGGCAAGATATCTAGAATGAACATCAGCAAAGATGGCTCCACTGAAGGGGCGATGAACACCTATACCCCCTTAGGGTTAGGTGCATTCATACTCGCAACATAAGTCAAAAGTGATGCAAAACTAGACTAAAGAGAAGCAGAAGGAAGGGGGTATGATCCCATAATAGTGGTTTACAATTTTTGGCCAAACTGGACACTGAAATTATTATTTTTAACTAAATCTTCACATTCGGGCACCTATAGCGGCTAAACCGTGAGGAATTTGAAGATGGTGCAAACTAGAGTCTCATCAAATTTTGTTTGTCGATTCTAAAAATATTTTTTTCAAAATTGTTGGAATCAAATTGCACTTCTTTATCCATCTCCCACAAAAATTAATTTTTTTCAGAAAACAACATTTTTAAAAAGTGACGCACACCATATAACGTATAAATTTTTTTCCATGAAGGATAAAATTATAATTCTTTCAAATTTAGATTTGTAACTCTGATATCTAGTGCTTCCAATTGGTTAGATAGTTTTTATTGAATTTTTTTCCTTAATCAAGTTTCAAAGTCAAATGAATTACAATCTGCACAATAACGACCAGATAACCAACTTTTTTGTATATGTCAAAATTTAATTTTATTTCTTTTGTTGGATCAAGGACTTCAATATCCGTGCACTCATATTTTTATTTTTTATTTGATAATCTTCTATTTTTCCACATGTGAAGAACAAAGAAATTCATTTTCGATGAAAAACCTATGTTTAATAAAACTTAAAAACAAATACATAACAAAACCAAAACATATTAAAATTATATTCATTGGATAGCTTGTTCTGAGGAATACCATAATAATTTCAAATAAATTTTAAATGAATTCATTTGATCCCCCAAAAGCTAAATAAAAAGTGAATTTTTATTAGCATTTTGATAGGTGTAAAGGAGACACATTTATAGGTATGGTTTAAAACTAGTGAGGTTCTATCCAAGGGGGTTTGATCTAAGGTGATTTGATCAAATCCTCTTCAATTGGAATCCTTAAAATGGAACTTTTTAAGGCTTAAATAATTATTTTTTCTAAAAATATGTGATTTCAGCTAAAATTTGTTCCTCTCAAGAATTGTAAACCACTATTGTGACAACACCCAGAGGAAGAAATTGTAGGAGGCCCTGAAGCAAGGGTGATCATCTCTTCCTCCTTCCTTTGCGAGGTGGCCTACTCAACCAAGAGATCCTTTCATCAACACTTGTTCTCACATGGAAGGAGGTTTTTGTGACTCTTCAAGTTGGAGGCTGGAGGTTGTGAAGGAGTAGAAGACTCCTGCTCAATCATGGGAATGTCCACTATGGCCGTCTGTGTTGGAGG
The DNA here is from genome assembly GCA_007258455.2 of Sequoia sempervirens. Classification (NCBI taxonomy): domain Eukaryota; kingdom Viridiplantae; phylum Streptophyta; class Pinopsida; order Cupressales; family Cupressaceae; genus Sequoia; species Sequoia sempervirens. Next base: position 22,134 of record VDFB02188976.1, on the reverse strand, counting down.
AACGGATTCTTGAACGGGAGTAGGAGGAAAATGTTGAGGAGCAGTGGGGGGAGTTAGCTCAAGAGCCTCGACAGTGAGCCTCTTACCATTCACTACTTCAGGAGTAGTAGTGATAGGAGGTTATAGATCGAATTCCCTTTGGGAACCCTTCTTTCTACCCTATAAGTAATATCATAGTCTGGGGTATTCATTAGGGAGGTCTGAGATCTTGAGCTTGGGCCTATGCCAAGGAGGTATCATTGGGCTTAATAGATAGCCATCGGGGCAACTCATCTAGTAGTCCTCCCAAGAAAATGGAGAGGACAAGGTAGTTCAAGGAAAGGCAACATTCTCTTTACCTCTATGGGAAGGAGAGGGAGCCAACATGGAGTTCTCCTCTCTCTTTTGAGAAGGGGGAGTGGTTGGTACAACCTTCTCCTTCTCCTCTCGGGAGGAGGAGGCAACCAATTGCTGTATCACAGGAAGGGTCAGTTGTTGGATCTAAGTTGTGTTTATGGTTTGTCCTTGATGAAAAAATCTCTGATCCTTATGATTTACAATGGCACTTCTTTGATGTCTCTTGGCTATTACAGAAAGTTATTTGTTATGCTTTAATTTCATAGTGATGAGAATTCTGGTTCAAGTTATGAATGCTATCTCTTTGATTGACAGAGTTTGGAAGATAGTTTCTTTGTCACGATGGTTCTTTTTGCATATCACAGGTATTGGTTATTTCTCATTCGGGCTTACACATATTGGCATGAGTATGGCAGGGTCTCCCCAATCCACTTTGAAATGTTTGAGTTGCCTATCGGTAAGATATTTCTGATGTTATGTCGATTGAATTTAACATTCTGGTAGCTTTTGGCATGACATTGTTCATGGTCTTGGCGACAGAAGGAAACTCTTTATCGGCATGAGCCAGAGGTCTTCGGTATAATGTTTCATCAAACATGTTATGTCTCCCCGACCCGCTTCAAAATGAGCATATCGAAAAAGGAAGTCATACTCGGGGTAATGTCATAGTGAGTCTTTCTTTTCTTACCGACTCATGCTCAAAAGGTTTTATCTATTTTTTGGGAGGAGTCTCACTGAACAACTCTTTGAGAGAACTTCAGCCAAACTGAGCGGTATCAAGCTGAGGTCTTGGTGATTTCACTTGGTCTCACCGACTAATGCATGTGGAAGTCTATCGGCAAAAGTTGTGGCGTCGTTATAGGGTCTTAGCGAATTCGATTTGTTACACTGACTAAAAACATGTAGGTAGTCTCTTCGGCAAGAGCTAGGGTTTTCAGCGAGAGGTCTCAGCGAGTGACCTTTGGTCTCACTGATGGAACAAAAAAGAACTCTGTCAGCATACGATCTATCCTATCTTAGTGACTCCGAGTGAATGAAGTTTTTCAGTATGACTCAAACTTTCTACGAAAGGTCTCACCGATATCATAATGTTATAGTGATGCACATCAAGAAAAAGGGTTATGTCGGTGTGAGATCTTTAATTCTCTTCGCGATCTATTGTGAGCTCAGGATGTTTCGGAAAAACAAGGGGCAGTCTATATAGTGTCTCCCAGACTATGAATTGTCATGGTGATAGTGTGTATCGAATGACTTTTGGTATAACAAAGTTGATCTATATGATGTCTCTTCGATATCAAAAGCTATAGCGATAGAATGTTGGTTTCATTTCGATGAAAGAGCCTTTCTGTCTCATCAACCAAAAGGATTTTATGAGCTCTTGCAATAGCATGTTGTATTCGTTATGACTTCTCCTGACTCTGATGGGTCTTGGCGAAAGCGACAAACATAAGGTTGTCTGGCGACATTACAATTTCCTTCGACATAACGTGTCATTGATGGAAATAAAAAAGGTTTAGGGAAAACTTTTTGAGCTTATTCTTTTTGATTGGGTATCGAACCCTAGCCTGGCCGCCATCATGAGAAAGCTTCATAAACTATTTATTTCTATTGTTGCCGACTGTAATGGTTCCTATAGAGGTTTTTGGAAGGTTTATTTGGTGCATTTATGTCTGGAAGCTCGACAGTGGATAATGGAGCCATGGGAGTTATAGATCTATCTGGTATTTTTATTTATGCATTTCTTGTTGGTTTATAATCACCATTTTCTTTAACTGCTCTCTGCATCTCTATGACAAATGATGCCTTGTCTGAGTATTGTCATTCATGCATTAGAGGTTATGATTTTCTATGGTGGACAGTTGTGCTTTTTATGCAGAAAAATGAACTCATTAGTTACAGATTTGTTGAGAATGACTCTTAGTTGGGTTGTTTGTTCTGCCATTACTCCTGAAGACAATTACCTATCTGGCATGTAAATCAAGATGTATATATAGTAGTAGAAAACTTAGTTTTCTGTTCGATTGTTTATGTAATTTTGAGATTATCATTCCTTGGCTGTATAAAAAATATATGGATAAAACTCTCCAATAAAATCTGTATAATAAGATGCAGAGATTGTAAGTTTCTTCTCTATGAGGTATTTTAGGGATTCAGTTATTGAATCTTTAAGGTATTCTGTAGATGAGAAAATAGAGAGATATGTGCTCAACTGAAAACAGAGAAACCCTTTGAATCATTATTATTGTTCAAAACATAATTTGAGGGGTTGGTACTCCTTGAGATAGATATCTCTAAATGAGGGGTTGGTGCTCCTTGAGTGGGTGCTCAAAAATTAGCCTATAAGGCATTGTGAATACTTGATTATCAGATTAAGCCAAGAAGGAATTTAGGGAGTGGTTTTTATACCCCAGGAGGGTTTTCCACTTGGAAAAATATTGTGCCTCTTTGTTCTTCTATGTTCTTTCTATTTTACTATGTTGTTGTTGTTTCTGTTCACTATTGAGTTATTACTTTTCTCAATTCTATTTATGAATGATTACATTCAACTCATGAATGCATTAATCAGAGTAATATTGAGAAAAAATATGTGATATGTTTTGAGGTTTTTGATAAATTGGTCAAATCTATTAAGACACTGATTCACCCCCCCCTCTCAGTGTCATTTGAACTCCAACAATTGGTATCAGATCATAGGGTCCTCTGATTGGTTTAATTACCTTGGATTGATCTTGGTCTTGGAGTTTGTTTTTAATGGCACGTTCTCAAGAAGGTGCCTCTGTAACTAGAGCTCTGTTATTTGATGGAACATATTATGTGTTCTGGAGAATAAGAATGGAAGCTTTTCTTGTTTCTTTTGATGTTGATGTTTGGAGCATTATTTTAGAAGATTACAATGTACCAGCCACTATTCCCACTAATGCTGCTGAGAAAAAAAAGTATGAAACAAATTCTAGAGCTAAGCATTCCATCTTGTGTGGATTAAGTAAAGATGTGTTCATTAAAGTCATACATTACAAATATGCTCATGGAATATGGGAAAAAATTGAAACTATATATCAAGGGAATGAGAAAGTCAAACTGTCAAAAATCATTACTGTCAAACATCAGTTTGAGGAGTTGAAAATGAAGGATGATGAGAAAGTGGCTAAATAATTCCTAAGAGTTGATGAAATTGTCAATGGAATTAAAGGTCTAGGTCAAGAGGTTGATGAATTTGATGTGGACACAAAAGTTGTTAGGTCCTTACGATCTAAATTTGAATCTAAGGTTTCAGCCCTAGAAGAAAAGAAACACTTTGATAAGCTTACCTTAGATAGCCTACAAGGAATACTTACAACCTATGAAATGAGAACTAGCAAAAACAATTCAATAGGAAAAGAAACTGCCTTTAACTCTAAAAAGAAATAAAAAGTCGATGTCAGTGAATTAGAGTTGTCTGATTCTAAAGAATCTCATTTTGTTAGAAGATTTAAAAAGGGATCAGGAAAATATAAGGGAAAACTTCCCTTTAAATGTTTTAACTGTGGCAAAATAGGTCACTTTGCTGCAAAGTGTCCCTATGATGATCAAATCTATGACAGCGAGTCAATTGAAATACAACCTAAGAAGAAGGCTTTCAAACCTAAACGAAACTTCAATTTTAAAAAGAAGAAAAGTCTGTTTAGTAAGGATGAATCTGATATTGAGTCTGAAGACTCATCAATTGATGAAGTTGAAACTTTGTTCATGGCTGAATTTACTCTAAAAAATGATTCTAACACCATTGAAACTGAAGAAGGTGAAGTAGATCTTGAAAGTGAGCTGAAATGTGCTCTTCAAGAGGTCAAAAAACTCAAAAAACAAGTTCTTACTCAAGAACATAAACCAAATCAAGAATTGATCTCTCTAAAAACTTAGCTTGAAGAAGCTAAAAGAGTTGAAGTCTGTCTTAGAGAGACTGTAAGCTACAAAGATCATGAAATTCAAAAATTGGAACAAGAAGTAGTCCTTCTTAGGAAGGAAATTGAAAAATATGAAAGCACTCTAAAACTGAATGAGATGCTCAGCAAACAAAAGGTGTATAAAGATAAATTTGGTGTTGGTTTGAAAAGGGTGAATGCTCAACTGACAAAGCAAAACAAAATACCTCTTCTAAAGTCAAAAATTCAGGTTCAAATCTCTCAAAATCTGGTAAGGATCATGCTAGGTTTTTTAGAGGTAATAGACCTTCATACAATGTCAATTCTTTTTTCTACGGTTATTGCTTTTTCTGCAACAAATTTGGTCATAAGGTGAGCACTTGTAGGCTTATGAATTCTAGAATACCCAGGTTTGGTCTTAGGCAACACTATGGTTTTGTTAGACAGATCAGATGTTTTAAATGCAATACTTTAGGACATTATGTCAAACAGTGCAAAACTGATCTGCAATCTAAACAATAGAAAATTAAAAAGGTTTGGAAACCTAAGACTGTCAACAACATTGAACAAACTATGTTTTTTCAAACTCCTTTTCATTCCAAGAAAAAGGACTTATGGGTCCTGGACAGTGGATGTTCTAACCATATGACTGGCGATAAGGATGAGTTTATAAAACTTGAAGATTATGTAGGTGGATATGTTAAGTTTGGTGATAACTCTGGTATTCAAATTAAAGGTAGAGGTTTACTTCTTCTGAATGAAGACACTCCTATCTATAATGTGTACTATGTGGAAGGTCTCAAGCACAATCTTCTAAGTGTTAGTCAAATCTATGATAGTGGTTATCATGTTCTTTTTAATTCACAGGGATGTGAGATTAAGAACAAGCTTGGAAAGGTTGTTGCAGCTGGAAGGAGGACAAAAGGAAATGTGTACAATCTCCTTGATTCATCTTGCAATGACAATATTTAGGGTATGTGTCTAATGGGCCTTATTGAAGAGAGCTGGTTATGGCATAAAATATTATGACACATAAACTTTGAAAATCTGGTTAGAATCAGTAAGAATCAAAATGTTAGAGGTTTAAAAATTCTTAACAAGCCAGAAAATTATGTGTGCAAAGAATGCTTAATTGGTAAACAAACTAAAATCAGCTTCAAGACAAAAGAACATTCTTCTTCAAAACCTTTACAGCTTGTGAATACTGATTTATGTGGACCAACTAGAACAAGGTCTATTAATGGTGAAAAATACTTTATGCTTTTTGTAGATGATTATACTAGAATGGTTTGGGTCACATTTCTTAAGCACAAATCAGAAGCCTTTGAAAGGTTCAAAATCTTTCATAAAATGGTTGAAAAGGAATTTGATCTAAAACTCAAATGCCTTCGATCAGACAAAGGGGGTGAATTCACCTCTCAAGAGTTTATCAATTACTGTGAACAACACGGTATTAAAAGGCAGTATGCTGTAACTAAAACACCTCAACAAAATGGGCTAGTTGAACATAAAAATAGAACTGTAAAAAAGAAATGCCTAGAACCATGCTAGATGAAGCTAAGTTGTCTGATATGTATTGGAAAGAAGCTATTCATATAGCTGTATACATTCTGAATAGAGTGTAGCTTAGGGTGAAATCTAAACACACTCCTTATGAACTGTGGCATGGAAAAACTGATTCTGTCAAATACTTTAAAATTTTTGGAAGTAAGTGTTTTATCAAAAAGGATGATGATAATCTTGGAAGTTTTCAATCCAAAAGTGATGAGGGTATCTTTTTGGGATACTCAACTCACATCAAAGCTTATAAATGTCTCAACAAAAGGCTTAATAAGATTGTTGAAGTTGTTAATGTAAAATTTGATGAAAGACCACATTTGAATGCTGAATCTTTGCAAAATAATGAGGAAGAAGAACTTGAATTTGAAATAATTTTTGAAGGAGCTAGAACAACAAAGTCTATTGCTGAATCAGCAAGCCCTAAAAATGAAAATGCAAGTCCTGAAAAGGTTGCATCAAATGCTCCTTCGAAAACTATAGCTGTATACCACCCCAAAGATCAGATTATTGGGGATAAAAATGCAGGAGTTCAAACTAGAAGAAAGGCTGCATAATCTAATGAAAAGGCACAAATTTCTTTTTGTCTAGTTACTCAGTTTGAGCCTAAAATTTTTAATGAAGCTCTCACAGACTCATGTTGGCCTAATGCTATGCAGGAAGAAATTGATCAGATTGAGAAAAATCAGACTTGGGAGTTAGTCCCAAGACCAGATGCCAAGAATGTCATTGGAGGCAAACAGATATACTGAAACAAGGTTAATGAAAATGGTAATGTTATTCGCAACAAAGCAAGATTTTTCTACAAAGGCTATGCTCAACAAGAAGGTATTGATTTTGGTGAAACCTTTGCACTTGTTGCTAAACTAGAATCTATCAGAATATTCTTGGCTCATTCTGTTTACAAAAACTTTACTATTTATCAAATGGATGTCAAAACTGCTTTTTTGAATGCCTATTTAGATGAAGAGGTCTATGTTGAACAACCTGGAGGATTTATATGCAAAGATAATCCTAACCATGTTTACAGGTTGAAAAAGGCTCTCTATGGCTTAAAACAAGCACCTAGAGCTTGGTACTCTAGGCTGGATAGTCACTTAATTTCTAATGGCTTTGTTAGAGGAGGTGTAGACAACAATCTTTATGTTAAAATTGAAGGATCTGATATTTTGGTTGTTGAAATTTACATTGATGATACTATCTTTGGCTACAATAATGTCACTTTGAGTAAAAATTTCTCTCAGATTATGGAATCTGAGTTTGAAATGTCAATGTTAGGAGAATTAGATTTCTTTTTGGGTCTTCAAATCTCTGAATGTGAGAATGGAATATTTCTTTCTCAATCCAAATATGCTAGAGAGATGCTTAAGAAATTTCAGATGGATGAATGCCATCCAGTTAGCACCCCAATGGTTACTGGTTGCAAACTTACTAAGGTTGATGATTCTCCTGATACAAATCAAACAAAATATAGATCAATGATTGGCAGTCTCTTATATTTAACTGCCTCTAGACCTGACATTATGTAGGCAGTTTGCACTGTTGCACATTTTCAGGCATCACCTAAAGACTCTCATGTTATTGTTATTAAATGGATCTTTAGATACATTTAGGGCACTCTTGATTATGATCTTTGGTATCCTAGGAGCAATGATTTCTCTTTTATTGCTTATACTGATGCTGACTAGGCTGGTTGTTTGGATGATAGGAAAAACACCAGTGGTGCTGCATTCTTTCTTGTTGATCATTTAGTGGCATGGCACAACAAGAAACAAGTATATGTTTCTCTCTCTACTGCTGAAGCAGCATACATTGCTGCCACTTCATGTTGTACTCAAGTTTTGTGGATGAGTCAAACTCTTTCAGATATGGATTAGGTGGCTGATATATTTACAAAGCCCTTAGCAAAAGAGTTATTTGAAAGGCTGAGACTTCAATTGGGAGTTATCTCTCAATCATTACTTCACTGAATCTCTGAGCTACTGCTTAGGGGGAGCATGTTATATGTTTTTATTCACTTACAACTCTCCTACAATCTTGGTTGCTGCACTACTACTCTTTTTTTTTCCAGTTGTTTCTTATGATATTTTGGTTGGCTTCTCAGTTGTCTTTCATGGCAATGCACATTCTTCTCTTCTATTCTTTGTCATTGAGGAAAAAAGGGGAGAGTCATTTGTGTTTTGCCATCAAGGACAAAGGGGAAGTTTGTTGGATCTTAGTTGTGTTTATGGTTTGTCCTTGATGACAAAATCTCTAATCCTTATGATTTACAATGGCACTTCTTTGATGTCTCTTAGCTATTAAAGAAAGTTATTTGTTATACTTTAATTTCATAGTGATGAGAATTCTGGTTCAAGTTATGAATGCTATCTCTTTGACTTACAGAGTTTGGAAGATAGTTTCTTTGTCAGGATGGTTCTTTTTGCATATCACAGGTATTGGTTGTTTCTCATTCTGGCTTACACATATCAGCATGAGTATGGCAGGGTCTCCCCAATCCACTTTGAAATGTCTGAGTTGCCTATTGGCAAGACATTTCTGATGTTATGTCGATTGAATTTAACATTCTGGTAGCTTTCAACGTGATATTGCTCATGGTCTTGGTGATAGATGAAAAATATTTATCGGCATGAGCCAGAGGTCTTCGGTATAATGTTTCATTGAACATGTTATGTCTCCCCGACCCACTTCAGAATGAGCATATCAGAAAAATAAATCATCCACGGGGTAATGTCATAGCGAGTCTTTCTTGTCTTACCGACTCGTGCTCAAAAGGTTTTATCTATTTTTTCGGGAGGAGTCTCACCGAACAACTCTTTGAGAGAACTTTGGCCAAACTAAGTAGTATCGGGCTGAGGTCTTGGTGATTTCACTTGGTCTCACCAACTAATGCATATGGAAGTCTATTGGTGAAAGTTGTGGCATCGTTATATGGTCTTGGAAAATTCAATTTGTTACACCGACCGAAAACATGTAGATAGTCTCTTCAGCAAGAGCTAGGGTTTTCGGCGAGAGGTCTCGGTGAGTGACCTCTGGTCTTGCTGATGGAACACAAAAGAACTCTGTTGGCATATGATCTATCTTGTCTTAGAGACTCTGAGTGAATGAATTTTTTTGGTATGACTCAAACTTTCTACGAAAGGTCTCACCGATATCATAATGTTATAGCAATGCACATCAGGAAAAAGGGTTCTATCAGTGTGAGATCTTTAATTCTCTTGGTGATCTATTGTGAGCTTAGGATGTTTCAAAAAAATAAGGGGTAGTCTATATAGTGTCTCCCCGGCTATGAATTGTCACGGTGACAGTGTGTATCGAATGACTTTCGGTATAACAAACTTGATCTATATGATGTCTCTCCGATATCAAAAGCTATAGCGATAGAATGTTGGTTTCATTTTGGTGAAAGAGCCTTTCTGTCTCATCAACCAGAAGGATGTTCTGAGCTCTCGATGTAGCATGTTGTATTTGTTATGACTTCTCCTGACTCTGATGGGTCTTGGCGAAAGCGACAAACATAAGGTTGTCTGGCGATGTTAAAATTTCCTTCGACATAATGTGTCATCGATGGAAATAAAAAAGGTTTAGGGAAAACTTTTTGACCTTTTTATTTTTGACTGTGTATCGAACCCTAGCCTAGCCGCCATCATGAGAAAGCTTCATAAACTTTTCATTTTTGTTGTTGCTGATTGTAATGGTTCCTACAGAGGTTTATGGAAGGTTTATTTGGTGCATTTCTATCTGGAAGCTCGATAATGGATAATGGAGCCATGGGAGTTACAAATCTATCTAGTATTTTTATTTATGTGTTTCTTGTTTGTTTATAATCACCATTTTCTTTAACTACTCTCTGCACCTCTATGACAAATGATGCCTAAACTGAGTATTGTCATTCATGCATTAGAGGTTATGATTTTTTGTGGTGGACAGTTGTGCTTTTTATGTAGAAAAATGAACTCATTCGTTATAGATTTGTTGAGAATGGCTCTTAGCTGGGTTGGTTGTTTTTCCATTACTCTTGAAGAAAATTACCTATCTGGCATGTAAATCAAGATGTATATATAGTAGCAGAAAACTTAGTTTTCTGTTCGACTATTGATGTAATTCAGAGATTATCATTCCTTGGTTGTCTAAAAAATATATGGATAAAACTCTGCAATAAAATCTATATAATAAGATGCAGAGATTGTAAGTTTCTTCTCTATGAGGTATTTTAGGGATTTAGTTATTGAATCTTTAAGGTATTCTATAGATGAGAAAACATAGAGATATGTGCTCAACTGAAAACAGAGAAACCCTCTGAATCATTATTATTGTTCAAAACATAATTTGAGGGGTTGGTACTCCTTGAGATAGATATCTCTAAATGAGGGGTTGGTGCTCCTTGAGTGGGTGCTAAAAAATTAGCCTATAAGGCATTGTGAATAGTTGATTATCAGATTAAGCCAAGAAGGCATTTAGGGAGTGGTTTTTATACCCCAGGAGGGTTTTCCACTTGGAAAAATATTGTGCCTCTTTGTTCTTCTGTGTTCTTTCTATTTTACAATGCTGTTGCTATTTCTATTCACTGTTGAGTTATTACTTTTCTCAATTCTGTTTATGAATGATTACATTCAACTCATGAATGCATTAATCAGAGTAATATTGAGAACAATAAACTAACAATAATATTAATAAACATAAGCACATCAATACCACAAGTCAAATCATCAATTAAACATCATCAAGTAAGCAACGAAAATTAAACAAACCAAAATAAGGAAATGATACCAAAATGATAATAGTAACGGGGTAGCAACCAAACTAATTTTCCAAACACTGGGATGGAGTGGACAAACTAAGTCGAGGAAACTTTCTTTTCAGCTCCTATGTTCAACGTCAAGCCCATTGGGTGTTTATGATGCTCGCCCAGTCCTGACAATGCAGGTGGAATCAAGACTTACTTCCTGCAATCTTGCATGAAAACAAACGTTGTGCACGATACATATATATCACAAATACATCGTGAGAGGAAATCCCAGCATAGTAGGGCACTCGCGAGTGAGTGATACCACACTGTCCCTCCCACTAACCACACATATTAGTCAAAACAATTCTAGTAACTCGTAAATAGTTTGCTTCTTACTAGTTAAACAATATTCTCATAAGGATGCTAACCATAAACCTAATCCATCTACTATATCACAATGACTTACTACTTGACATTATAAGTACCTATACCTACATATTACAACTACATTACCTTCGTCACTATGCTTTCTGAAGCCAAGTTCCTGTAAATCAAATGCTAACATAGAACATTGCACATTAGTACCAATCATTCAAGTTACATCTTAACCTCAAGATACTATATTCTGCTAAAAATCATGGAATAATTATCCACTAAACCTCATATTTTCGTTAAAACTCATAATTTCCACCCAAAGAACTCCACGTTAACCATTATTCCACACCAAATCCCACATCAATTTCAACAAAAAGGAAAAAAAAAATTACACCTTCACAGATTCAAGAAAACATAATTCATCACTCAAAGACAACAAAATTGCAGATTTCACACACACTTGACATATTCACACACATAAAACACATCACACTAAAACTCAAGGGTCCATAGAGCATCCCCGATAGGAAGGATACTGGTGCATTGCGCACTACACCGAGGGTCCTATCCTTTCCCATCAGTTTCCTGCACCATTGACCTGACACAATCTAACAAAAGAAATTCAAGTTCGCAACAATAACAATAGAAAAGTGAAACTCAAGACTCATGGGTCTAAGTGCAAGGTTACATAGTGAGCACAAATAGTGCCCAGTGTATGAACCTATGCTCTGATACCAATGTTGTAACGCCCCGCCGTGCGAACCCCAAAGGACAACAACACAATAATTACCGCAATTTTCTTTTTTTAAAATACACATAACATACATGTAATACACATTAAGTCATAACATGAATTTTATTTAAATAGATTCCTTAACACACATCCCTTTGGGTACATGAGGAGTCATTACATGACTTAGATCCATACAACAACCAAAAAGAATAAAATCTAAAGATATAAAGTAAACAATAACAAATATAACACACATGAAAATTCATTGATAAAAAGCCATCTGCACATAAATACAACATATGCTTGATTAACATAACACATTGAAAACCAACTACCATGGCTAATATTACATTACAGTACAATGTTCAAGAAGTACAATGATACAAAAGTGTTTCCAATCATGAACGGAAACCATACAACAAGATAACATGATGCACAATATCATAACTGGTTCCAAGATAAATACAATTCTGGAGTTGCCGCAACAGCACCAATCCACACCTCTCGATCCTCGACTGGGGACCCAATGGGGTGCTTAGCACATTCCACCCGACCATGTGAGTCCGAAGACCCACCCCCCGTGCTAGGAGCTAACAAGAAAGAGACCTCAACCAAGAACATCCAACAGAGAACCACGAGACTCAAAGTCATACAAAAGTATCATAACACTCAGAAATTACAATGACACAATCCAACCACATCCAAGAGTCAAAAAACTCATCATATAACTCAAAGCAATGACCAGTAAACAAGTAATCCAAAGGAAGATCATAAAAAACTTCCAAATCAAGCTGAATTAATAAACATATCACAATTCTGAATCGCAATGATACAATACAATAACATCATATCACAATACCATAAGAGTACAAGGTCAAAACTGAAACATCCACAAGATTTATACAAGACCACAAAATACACCATAGATAAAATAGGGTAAAATCATAAATCATTTTAAAAAATTATGTTTCATCAATTCAAGACAAAGGACCACTTCCAGAGGATTTCCAAAAGACAGCATAAACATGAATGTTAGAGGAGAGTGTCATCGCATGGCTTAACATGGATTCTCCAGACTACCACTAACGCAAGGTACCACCTCCGTCTACTGACGAATTATCCAGACAACTCGAGCGCTAGGAGCCGCCTCCATCTATGGTTATCCAGACTACCTATCTCAAGGCGCCGCTCCATAGGGTTGCTCATGCGGATCCGTTACCCTTCACGAAGACAAGGCAACGAACATGCCAACCACGGCCTTCTCAATCCCCTTTAGTCTTTGGTAGCACTAAAAGGTGGATGAGGCATCAATTATCTTTTTAATGTGATTCTACCCACTCCCTAATTAATTATTTAAATTATCACTTTTTAATTTTTACTCTAACGAGGGCTATCCTGGCGCCCCTTTGTGCGCCGACCACCCACTTAGAGCCACTCTCACTCTAGACACTCAAAACATAAAAAAAAACAAATCCAAGGGTTATACAACATAACAAGTACATTAGATCACAACAGAGAAGCATGCAAGGCATTACCCATCTTGCCATAAATACATAATCAAAATCTCAATGATTCATGTACAACCCTTTCAAAAACATGAAACCAAAACACTTGCCACAACAAGGGCACATAAAAGGAGGAACATTAACCAATAGTAAAATAAACCTCTGGAAGATTCTCATAAAGTTACACTAGGGTTTCCCCATCAAAGAACTGACAGCAATAATTGCAAGACCTCAAAGAACTATTTCCAATATAAATATAATGAGCAAATACACCAAAATAAGATCAACAACTCCACTCAACAACACCAACAACTTCGATACGAACTAAATCGAGAATCCAAGGGAAACCTCTATTTTCTCCTCTCGGAATACCCATAATTCAAAGAACTTTTCAATTTGACTCATCAAGTAGAACCATCAATCATGACAAAGTTAACATTAACCAATTTACCACTTAGGTAAAGAACAAAAGAACACATACTGGTTCCCAACGAATAGCAACATAAATAAAATGAGAGAAAAACTCCAACTCAAAAATCAACTCAGGAAAAGTCACATTGAAAGAATCCATAAAACCACACATTCTAATAATATACCCATTCATTCAATAAGAAGTAACTTGAAACATTAAAAAGAACATTAGTTTAAAGATCAATCATTTCCAACATTTAAGGATAGCACAATATTACGAAGTGAAAATAAAATCTAATGGTTTAAGCCATAAGACACTATTCACAAGTATACTCTTTCAAACACAAATATATTCCAATTTACACATTATAACAACAATCTCCCTTCGAAGATCAACCCACTCAAACCAACAATTTGATCCTGATATCAATCACAAGTATTTTCTAGAACTGTTCTTATAGAAACCCCACAAATCAACTATTAAAAGAATATGAGGGAAATTGACTTAGAAAAGATCATCTAATTTTATTCATTTACATAAACCCTTTGTTTAACTAAATATAATTAATCAAAACATTTATCGAATCAACAATCATTCACTAGCCTTTATCGTAATACCCAACTATTTAAAGTTTTCAAATTTATTTACTTCCATTTATCTTAAAAATCAATTCTCCCACCTAAACAGAAATAATCCTTATCGCCAATATTATCTACATACATCAACAACATACAAAACTCTGCTTTTCCTTATTTCTAAGTTAACTATCCCACTTGAAACTAATCAAATTGAGAATAAACTAATCTATCAATGTTACCCAAATTATTAACATAAGGAAACTCTCTGTCTAATCACTTTACTAACCTACTCAATAACATAATACCTAACTTAACTACCTAATAATTCTAATTTTCTAACTCCTATAAATAAATCATTTTCTGAATATAAACACATTAATTACAAAGTCTTAAGGAATAATTCCATACAAGGAAACCATCAAACACATCAACCTTGAAGAACACTATCTTAAAACACTTACAATGAACAGGCCATTGAGACATCTCCATAAATATCCCACAAATAACACCCATCTTAAAACAATTAAATAACACTTAAACCAATAATCAAAACACTTTGTTTGAAACACATTTACTCACACATTATAACCATAAAGACCTTCCTTTAATTTAAGCATTATTTCAACGTTTTTACCACTTATTTTAATATATCCACTTAATTTAATTAAGAGAGTATTTACTACAAATAATTATATTTAAAATAACTATATCATTTATAAGATAACCAACTCCATCCACTGTTTAATACGAATCCTAATTATAACTTTAAAATGCAATACTAAGATGACAATTCTATAATTTAAAAACTTTATTATAATACTAAGGTGACGACACTAATGGATTATTTCACACAGTAGTTTGATAAATAATTATCATTCACAGACTCATTAGATAACAAAAAGGTAATTAAAACCATTTAACATTTAATCAGTATCATTTAAATTAATTAACCTATGAACCTGGGATTTATCCTCACTTTAAAATAACTTTATCATTAACCTTCAAGTAAAAGAAACTATGTAAATGTAGAATCGCTTATCTTCTTTAGTGAACCCTAAAACTTAATTAACCATACAAATCGATTTACTTTAACTAAATACATAGTTCATTTATCTACAACAAAATTAAATACCTAATTCAATAATGTTTATTCCGTTAAAATCTTTTGTTAAATAATATTTTACTAAGCAACCTATCGAAATAACCATTTTTTCTTTAATTATTTACCTAATTCATTCCCTGGCACAATAATTCACAAGTAATTGTAGCAATATTTTATTCTAAGTAACCAACTACCTATTTGCCAAGAGTATCCATTAGCCAATCCTAAAAGCATGCGAGGAGTTTAGATATTAAGATAACATTTATTTCATTCTAAAAGAAATATAAAACAATTAAAAGATATCATGAAATTAATACTATAAAATTAAATTACCAATTAAGAGAACATGTAAGAAAATTCAAGATATATTTTATATTATAATTTTCCTTAATTTAAATCTCACGTTAAAACTTTTAACCTATCTTTCCATCCTAATTTAGATACAATGATTAATAATATTCAAAAAGGACATATGTTTCTTCCTAAGGTAACAAATGTGAGAATTCTAACTGCACCATCCTTAACACCTAATGACTAACTACCTGGCAAGATTTCATGCCAACAATTAATAACTTTATTTATTCAGAACAAGATCCTCTAATTATATCTCACCTCAAACAATATCCAACCTAATTATTATAAACATATATATATATATATATATATAATCTTCACTTTCTGATTAAAAATAAGAGATCATTTATCTAGCTGGGATAAAATCTAATTCTTCACAGCACAACCTTAACCTAAATAAAATTAATATTTTACTTATGATTGATTTTATATTTTATTTATTCAATTCTTTTAATATAAATAAATCATTTCCCTCCAAGTATTACTTCCCTAATAATCAATTTATTTTAACCACTAAGTTTAATAATTAACAAAATGCAGCTTATTTTATAATAAACCCTTAACATCTTTATTATTTATCTATTTATCTCAAAACCTATCATACTAGCAGACCAAAATTTAATTTAACTCTTTATAAATTATATTTATTATCAGCAAAACGCAACCATAAGGGAGCAGCTTGACAGCAGCCTCGTATTTTAAGCATAACGCCAAAACTATAATCTGGGTATTTGAGATTTTTGGACAGCAAATAGAAAACTGGATTTTGGAGAAACCCTTTAAATTTACCAGCAAACTAGTTTGTATAAAAAATGTTATGGATGACACAACTAGACTGTTTGAATAGAGTCACAGGAAACAGTTCATTTACAGACAGTTTACAGTCTCAAAATACATATATAGAATACCATATTTATGTAAGTATATATAAAATGAGAGGAAGGAAAATACAAATTTGTACAGCCCAAAAAATAAGTCATTTAAAATACTCACCTAAATTTTGAAGTTGGCATACAAAAGATTTCAAGGAAGAAGGAAATCTTTCACAGGAAAACATCTATTCACTATTTGTAAGGAAAATATTTAAAAGAAAACCTGGAAGTCGCTTTCCCTTTTGAATTCCTCTTCTTTCTTTCTTTTCAAAAAAAATCTCTTTTCTTGTTCCTTCCTTCGTGGAAATTGCTTTCAGTAAAATTCCTCCCTCTCTTCACAGGTTGCCAATTCTCTTCCCAAAGTCCCCCTTGGCATTCGGAAAAATCACCCTCTTATTTTCTTTCTTGGTCAGTTACCAACCAAGAACGAATTCCCAACCACCGAATGACTTTTCACCTTCCCCAAACCGAAACTTGAATTTCAAATAATATTTATTTGCATGTTTATTTTTTATTTAATTATAATATTCAAGTTTGATTTATTTAATTCATTTAAACCATTAATAATTTTTTATTAGAATTTATTTCATCACATTACTTACCATAATAACATTATTAACTTATCAATTATAATTAGGTACCAACTTTTACTGGCTTTTCTCGTTTTTACCTTCATTCAAACTTAAGTAAAATTTTAATATTTAATCCTTTCTAATATTTTCTCACTTTAATTAATCATTACTTTATGTATTTATTTTATTTAATTTCAACCAATAACTTCTTTTTGTTTTAAATTACTTCCACTTAACTCTAAATTTTAACTAAAACAAATTTTCATAAATAATTAACTTTTAATTAAAATATAATTGAATAAATATTTTTACCTTAATTTATTTAAACTTAAGTACAATTTTAATATTTAATCCTCTTTAATATTTTATCACTTTTAAATTGAATTTAATCATTAAATGATAACTATCTTTCCTCAGCTTATCGATTAATTTAAATAACTGACTCCCAAAAATAATTAAATTAATGTTTATTATTGAATCTTAATTATTTATTTAATTCCAAACAAGTAACCTTATAGTTAAATTAACTTTATTAATCAACTCCAAGTGTATTATTAGTGTTATCTCATCATCTTAAAATTAAATTAAATAATAAAATCACCACCTCATCATGACATTACCAATCAACAACTTACTTAACATCAATGATGATCAAAACGGAGGGCACTACATCCTCCCCCCCTAGGCTTCAACTTACTCCTGGAAGTTGAGCTCAAGCACAAACCATAAACTAACAATAATATTAATAAACATAAGCACATCAATACCACAAGTCAAATCATCAATTAAACATCATCAAGTAAGCAACGAAAATTAAACAAACCAAAATAAGGAAATGATACCAAAATGATAATAGTAACGGGGTAGCAACCAAACTAATTTTCCAAACACTGGGATGGAGTGGACAAACTAAGTCGAGGAAACTTTCTTTTCAGCTCCTATGTTAAACGTCAAGCCCATTGGGTGTTTATGATGCTCGCCCAGTCCTGACAATGTAGGTGGAATCAAGACTTACTTCCTGCAATCTTGCATGAAAACAAACGTTGTGCACGATACATATATATCACAAATACATCGTGAGAGGAAATCCCAGCATAGTAGGGCACTCGCGAGTGAGTGATACCACACTGTCCCTCCCACTAACCACACATATTAGTCAAAACAATTCTAGTAACTCGTAAATAGTTTGCTTCTTACTAGTTAAACAATATTCTCATAAGGATGCTAACCATAAACCTAATCCATCTACTATATCACAATGACTTACTACTTGACATTATAAGTACCTATACCTACATATTACAACTACATTACCTTCGTCACTATGCTTTCTGAAGCCAAGTTCCTGTAAATCAAATGCTAACATAGAACATTGCACATTAGTACCAATCATTCAAGTTACATCTTAACCTCAAGATACTATATTCTGCTAAAAATCATAGAATAATTATCCACTAAACCTCATATTTTCGTTAAAACTCATAATTTTCACCCAAAGAACTCCACGTTAACCATTATTCCACACCAAATCCCACATCAATTTCAACAAAAAGGAAAAAAAAAATTACACCTTCACAGATTCAAGAAAACATAATTCATCACTCAAAGACAACAAAATTGCAGATTTCACACACACTTGACATATTCACACACATAAAACACATCACACTAAAACTCAAGGGTCCATAGAGCATCCCCGATAGGAAGGATACTGGTGCATTGCGCACTACACCGAGGGTCCTATCCTTTCCCATCAGTTTCCTGCACCATTGACCTGACACAATCTAACAAAAGAAATTCAAGTTCGCAACAATAACAATAGAAAAGTGAAACTCAAGACTCATGGGTCTAAGTGCAAGGTTACATAGTGAGCACAAATAGTGCCCAGTGTATGAACCTATGCTCTGATACCAATGTTGTAACGCCCCGCCGTGCGAACCCCAAAGGACAACAACACAATAATTACCGCAATTTTCTTTTTTTAAAATACACATAACATACATGTAATACACATTAAGTCATAACATGAATTTTATTTAAATAGATTCCTTAACACACATCCCTTGGGGTACATGAGGAGTCATTACATGACTTAGATCCATACAACAACCAAAAAGAATAAAATCTAAAGATATAAAGTAAACAATAACAAATATAACACACATGAAAATTCATTGATAAAAAGCCATCTGCACATAAATACAACATATGCATGATTAACATAACACATTGAAAACCAACTACCATGGCTAATATTACATTACAGTACAATGTTCAAGAAGTACAATGATACAAAAGTGTTTCCAATCATGAACGGAAACCATACAACAAGATAACATGATGCACAATATCATAACTGGTTCCAAGATACAATTCTGGAGTTGCTGAATAAAGACTAATCCATACCTTCGATCTCCTCGACTGGGACCTAATGGGGTATTAGCATGACTCATTCAAATGCATCCCAAGATCCACTCGTATAGGAGCTAACAAGAAAGAGACCTCAACCAAGAACATCCAACAGAGAACCACAAGACTCAACGTCATACAAAAGTATCATAACACTTAGGAATTTCAATGACATAATCAACCACATCCAAGAGTCATAAAACTCATCATGTAACTCAAAGTAATGACCAGTAAACAAGTAATCCAAAGGAAGATCATAAAACACTTCCAAATCAAACCGAATTAATAAACATAACACAATTCTGAATCGCAATGACACAATACAATAACAACATATCACAGTACCACAAGAGTACAAGATCAAACTGAAACATCCACAAGATTTATACAAGACTACAAAATACACTATAGATAAATAGGGTAGCCATAAATCATTTTAAAAATATGTTTCTTAACACCAAGACAAAGGACCACTCTCGTGAGGATTTCCAAAAGACAAAGAGATAAACATGTGAATGTGTGTTAGAGGAGGGTGTCATCAAAGATGTATTTAACATGGATTCTCCACTACCACTAACTAAAGGTACCACTTCCTCGCCTACCCATCAATTAATATCTGCATAACTCGAGCGCTAGGAGCCGCCTCCATCTATGGTTATCCAGACTACCTATCTCAAGGCGCCGCTCCATAGGGTTGCTCATGCGGATCCGTTACCCTTCACGAAGACAAGGCAACGAACATGCCAACCACGGCCTTCTCAATCCCCTTTAGTCTTTGGTAGCACTAAAAGGTGGATGAGGCATCAATTATCTTTTTAATGTGATTCTACCCACTCCCTAATTAATTATTTAAATTATCACTTTTTAATTTTTACTCTAACGAGGGCTATCCTGGCGCCCCTTTGTGCGCCGACCACCCACTTAGAGCCACTCTCACTCTAGACACTCAAAACATAAAAAAAAACAAATCCAAGGGTTATACAACATAACAAGTACATTAGATCACAACAGAGAAGCATGCAAGGCATTACCCATCTTGCCATAAATACATAATCAAAATCTCAATGATTCATGTACAACCCTTTCAAAAACATGAAACCAAAACACTTGCCACAACAAGGGCACATAAAAGGAGGAACATTAACCAATAGTAAAATAAACCTCTGGAAGATTCTCATAAAGTTACACTAGGGTTTCCCCATCAAAGAACTGACAGCAATAATTGCAAGACCTCAAAGAACTATCTCCAATATAAATATAATGAGCAAATACACCAAAATAAGATCAACAACTCCGCTCAACAACACCAACACCTTCGATACAAACTAAATCGAGAATCCAAGGGAAACCGCTATTTTCTCCTCTCGGAATACCCATAATTCAAAGAACTTTTCAATTTGACTCATCAAGTAGAACCATCAATCATGACAAAGTTAACATTAACCAATTTACCACTTAGGTAAAGAACAAAAGAACACATACTGGTTCCCAATGAATAGCAACATAAATAAAATGAGAGAAAAACTCCAACTCAAAAATCAACTCAGGAAAAGTCACATTGAAAGAATCCATAAAACCACACATTCTAATAATATACCCATTCATTCAATAAGAAGTAACTTGAAACATTTTAAAAAGAACATTAGTTTAAAGATCAATCATTTCCAACATTTAAGGATAGCATAATATTACGAAGTGAAAATAAAATCTAATGGTTTAAGCCATAAGACACTATTCACAAGTATACTCTTTCAAACACAAATATATTCCAATTTACACATTATAACTACAATCTCCCTTCGAAGATCAACCCACTCAAACCGACAATTTGATCCTGATATCAATCACAAGTATTTTCTAGAACTGTTCTTATAGAAACCCCACAAATCAACTATTAAAAGAATATGAGGGAAATTGACTTAGAAAAGATCATCTAATTTTATTCATTTACATAAACCCTTTGTTTAACTAAATATATATTAATCAAAACATTTATCGAATCTACAATCATTCACTAGCCTTTATCGTAATACCGAACTATTTAAAGTTTTCAAATTTATTTACTTCCATTTATCTTATAAATCAATTCTCCCACCTAAACAGAATAATCCTTATCGCCAATATTATCTACATACATCAACAACATACAAAACTCTACTTTTCATTATTTCTAAGTTAACTATCCCACTTGAAACTAATCAAATTGAGAATAAACTAATCTATCAATGTTACCCAAATTATTAACATAAGGAAACTCTCTCTCTAATCACTTTACTAACCTACTCAATAACATAATACCTAACTTAACTACCTAATAATTCTAATTTTCTAACTCCTATAAATAAATCATTTTTTTTTTAATATAAACACATTAATTACAAAGTCTTAAGGAATAATTCCATACAAGGAAACCATCAAACACATCAACCTTGAAGAACACTATCTTAAAACACTTACAATGAACAAGCCATTGAGACATCTCCATAAATATCCCACAAATAACACCCGTCTTAAAACACTTAAACCAATAATCAAAACACTTTGTTTAAAACACATTTACTCACACATTATAACCATAAAGACCTTCCTTTAATTAAAGCATTATTTCAACGTTTTTACCACTTATTTTAATATATCCACTTAATTTAATTAAGAGAGTATTTACTACAAATAATTATATTTAAAATAACTATATCATTTA
>VDFB02188975.1:0-18282 GCA_007258455.2 Sequoia sempervirens | reverse complement strand
GTTTTGGCTTCCGATACTAAATTGCATTGAAAGGTCTGTATATTGATAAATAATAACTTGTATTTTATGCTGTTAAATGTGAGATCTAAGTAATCTCCCTGTCATCTTGTTATTATTTATTTATTTTCTAAAAGCATTTACATCTTAACTACAATGGTACATTCATTTGTCAACTTATCCAAAATATATCTAAGTTACAAATACTTTAGAACACCAGTAGAATGTGAGTTTTGTAATACATCACTGTTGCATTCTCGATATTTTCTTTTTCCAGAATGTTAAGACTACTTTTTCCAACATAAAGCTAAAAGGAAGAGGTGAAGTTTTTTTCTTTTCTTTTCTTTTGCAACCATATTACTCATAGAAATAGACAGATTTTAAAAGCAACATTTTCTATGCACAAAAGTTTACTAAAATGGTAAGGAACAATATTTTCTTGAACGGTATATATATCATTCTAGTCTTTCACATAACTTCCACAACAATAGACTTTTAAACCCCCCCTTTTTTATATATACATAAACTAAATGACCATTATAGCAAGCCTTCTTTAATCCTTGTAGGAATTGTACTCATAAATCTTATATGCTTACAAAGCTAAATGCCAGGAAAGCTACCCATATTTCACAAACACGAATATATCTAGATATTAGTTCTATCCAGAATACATATATGTATCGAAGAGTAACCTTTAAATCTGTGTATAAAACCTTAAATCTATGTATAAATCTCCCTCCTGTTCAAAACTTACTTACTACAAAGACAAATCTATATCCTTAGCTCGAAGGAAAGAAACAAAAGAAGACTTTATTTTCTGTTAACATTTCAAAACTTATACATGTGTAAATATCATAATTTATTTCTCTTGAAAGCAGATTTCCAAGGCATTATCTAGAAAAGGAGTTTCAAAAAATGGGAAGAAAACACATCAAATCACAACTTCATTTCTATGAAAGATGTCTGAAAGATAACATTTTTTAAACAAGGAGTAACACCTTTTAATTGAAAGTAACCTATGACAACATCCATATAAAACTGTAATAAAATATCACAAATTCTTTACAATAGCCTCTCCAAGGCTTTATCATTTAACCTAGCAAGGTAGATTCCTTGTAACATATCAACAATAACATTACCCACCGAAAAAACATAGCTATACCAGGAACTTTTAGCTTCTTCCCATTTGCAACTTTCATACTTAGCTCTAACCTACAAAATACACACAAATTGTTCTTTAGAGGCCAATGGGAAGTTCACCTCCCAACCTTGGGTTGGAAAACCAACCATCCTGAGCTAGGAGGAAACTATGGGAACCGAGTATAGACAAAAACCAAGCCATTCAACATTTACACTACATATGATACACACAAGTCATTTTCACACCCACCCAAAGGATTTATCACATTACTTAAGGATTCATTACAAATCCAACATGGGGAATGGAGGGTGGACAATGCACTCCATATTGGGACTCAAAAGAGAACAACAAGAATAAAATGATTATCATACTTTCATCTCTTCACATACAACCCTTCCACCATAACTCCTCTTTCACGAAAGACCTATACCACCAAAACCATTTCTACCATTTCATATGTTGCATATGGGTACTCATACCCTTTTTAAGCCTCCCCTTTAAAGGAGAAATCAAACATCCCCATGGAGATTCCTACTCCATACTATCCCCAACGAGGGATGCTCTTCCCAAATTTTGGGTGAGCCTATCCCTATACAACCCTTTTCCCATCACATAAACCACATTCAACAACACAAGAAAATAAGCACCAAAAGCATTTTGAAATAAGCATACAAGCAAAACACAAGAGATAAAATACCAAGCACATTTTTACATACACATGTAATATTTCAAATAAAAACTTAGAAAAATAGAAAGAGTGGTGAATCTACCTCAAAACCAAGCTTAGGGAAGAATGGGTTGAGCATCCACACAACTCTTTTTCTTCCAAACTTTTTCTTCAAACTTCTTAACGCCCAAAATTCAACCATAATCAAAAATGCAAAAAGAATCCCCATAACCCTTGTTTTGATTTTGTTTTTATAGGAACTCAAGTTTGAATTCCTTTGAATAGGGAGCTGACATTTCTCAACCTCCCATTCACTCTCTCAGGCACACTCACCCATGTGTGAGATCTTGGGAGGCGTCCAAGGAAACTTGGAGAAGTGGGAATGGAAAGAGACTAGTTCCCATTCCACTTACCAAAACCTTAATTTCGTCAAAGCTCTTAAAGGCCTCAAAAAGAGTGCTCAATCTTGAAATTGACCTAAGATTTTGAGCTACAAAGGTACCTAACCCATAGGTACCTACCCTAGGGACCTTAAAGCCATAAAAACACTTTAAAATATCACTTTTCAATCCCCAAAAGGTACCTAAAAGTTCAAATCCGAGTTTTCCCACTTGGATGGACAATTCATCTCTTAAATTAATTGACATGACAATAAAAATCAATTTACTAACATTCACACTTTACATCACAAATAAAATACATCACAGAATGAAACTATAGTCTCTCCAAATGGACTATAGTTTGGTTTCATTAGTTAAATCACTTAGGGTTCTCAAGGTTACCTCCAATTTCTATTGGCCATGGAAAATGTACTTGCACACTCGATGCACACATTAATCGATCCAGATAAATCATATTCAAATAATAACCAAACCATTTGAATCACAATTGCATTTAGACAAGTTTCATAATTTTTATAACATAAAGATCCTATAACATAATTGAAAAATCATTAACCACCTATCTTATCCCATTTTCATTAACCTTAATTTCCATACTCATCTAATTGCAACATGATTGGTTCACACCACTTGTTTCATTCATTCATCATTAAGTTTTTATATTCAAATTAAACAAACTCAATAACCAACATAAAATTAGATCAATCATCATAGTTAGCTAGCATGTCGTATAATCAAAATAAAATAATCATATGAACCTAAATGTTTAAATATTATGTCATCAATGTTATCAATAGGGATAGACAATAACCAAACTCAAAATAATCCAAGTACTAGATGTAGCATAGTTATAACCAAATCATCACATGACCACAAATGTCTAAATATCCTATCATCAATGGTATCATCAGGCATAATCAATAATTAAACTTAAAATAGTCCACATACTGGGTGTAGCATAGAGGTGGGCCTCACAATTATGTAATAAATGGCATGTAAAATAAATATAAACTGAAATGGTTACTATCTACCCCTTGTTGCATTCATACAAGACCTTAGTTATAGATGCAATCTACCTCTTGCTCCACTAGTTGCATATTTTCCTCATTTTCTTTATGCTTTTGTAACACTTCTTTCCTTTTACGTCTCATGTTAAAAATACAACACATAATTCCTCCTACATTATGAAATAAGAATATGTAATACATAATTTATATCCTCTCAATTCGGGTAGGTAAAACATACAATTGTTCTCTTAGTGCCCCCTTAAACTACCAATATAGTCACACATTTATAATTTACTATGCACAATAGGATTCTCTCAAGCCAAGAGGAATACCAACCATTACAAGAAGCTAAAATGATTCTTATTAAATTTAGATTTTAAATTTGAATGTTTGCACAACTAGGGACACTATGATAACAAACCCAACAAGATCCAATTTTTTTGCATATTTTTTTTATATCAATATAAGCACGATAACAAGGGATTAGCTAACAACTAAATGAAAAGAAAGCGATTTCATGCATTATAATATTTAACCATCATGGCTGCTACAAGATCTTCACAATATTACAAATGTACTATAATATAAAGACCAATGAAGAATCAACTACTAACATTTCTTGAAACATACATTATGTTCTATAAAGTCCTAACAACTCCTTGTACATAACCAATCATGTTTCACCATGGGGGTGCAATATGATCCCAACCAAAATAGATATAATCCCTATCAACCCCTCCAAGTAGATTCTATGGCATGTGGTGAGAGAGTAGACATTCATACCCACTTGCATTGTATAAGTTAACTTCCTAATGACCAATTTCTAAGGTGTTCCTACCATGAGTAACTTAAGATACCATTTCACATAGGTTGTTTAATAATATGAGTTGAGTTCTATATGTTACCTACTCGAGCTTTGTTAGACACTCTCTTCCCTACAGTCCATCAAACAGTTAAGGAACCAAGAATGTCCATCATTGGCATAGTATGCTCCTTGACTACTATCAATCTCGAGCATATATCTTGAGAATTATAGTATTACTCCTTGACTATAGTCAATCTCAAGCATCATATTATTTATCCTTCACTCATGCTTAGCACTATAACTGGAAGATATGTCCTAGCTCAAAATAAGTAGGTTTTAAGCCCAACCACCTCTAGGTTTCAACTACCCATTATGGTTTTGTATGATAGTAGAGTTTCAAGTTGCATTTATTCCCTAATTTCTCATGGCAGTTATTCAACAAAAATAAGGTAATAATTTAACCCTAACGAAATCCAATAAGGTAGTCAACTCACTATAATCCCAATGATAAGTTGCTACTATTATCCTCGACTTACAAGATGTTGCAGTTGTTTCAAGCATACTTATAGCCATGAATGGTTCAAAAATGTATTTGAAGAGATACCATTACATGCTCAAGGACTCTTCCCAATTTAGGGTAAGGATAACTAATCATCCCTTTGTTAATTTGTAGAGGATTCTCACTCATATTCAACCTATCAAATCATATTTTCAAGGTATGGATTGGTAGGTGACTATCTTATCATATATGTAACAAAATTAGCCATTTGGACTAATAATGATTTTCCTATTAGTCGATATTACATAATAGTAATGTGTGAATTTATCTATCTTATAAGTGCATGGGTGAAAGTGATACCAAGAATCGATAGGAAATTAATTTTTGAAGCTCAAATTTCCTAACATACAACAACATAACATCATAATGAGCTCAAGTATTTGCATTCATCTAGTTGGTTGTTGAAATTACCCAATTAGGGATTCATATACAAACATTATGATTTTCTCATCCTCCCACCTTCTTAGGTGAGAAAATACAATGAAAAGGACATATTATATGTGGAAATAATTTGTGCAATTCATAGCTATTATGATTAATTGAGCAACACATTTATCAATGATTTCACATTCTAGGTTGAGGCTCCATTGTTTTCTTCATTATATATATTTGTTTTCATAATCCTTCCTTCCAATATGAGTATAAATACTAGGTAGCAACCAATGACTACCTTTCTATGACTTTTTTGGTTTCTATCATACTAGTTGTTATGGGTTGTTTCCAATTTAGGATATGATAGATGGAAGGTTTCTAACATAGATGTCTAATAAATGATCATTATAAAACCACCCCATTTTCCCATCCTCAAACTCATTCAAGTATAGGACCCATGTTTATAAATCATAAGAATTAAGGTTTAAGAACCTAAGATGGTGGCATAATCACTATGGAGTGCATCCAATTATAACCCATCTATATGAAGCTTGAAATTTGAGGTTTAAAGCTCACCCCACACAATGCTAAAGTGGTAAAGTTGTGGTATGAAAATAATGGAATATATTTCAAGGTGACTCTTTAGAATTAGATTTCAAGCTTTCCTCCAACACTTTTGATAAGCTCGCTTTGCGCTTTATTGATGAACAAAAGAAAGGATGAGTACAACCTAGAGCCTAAGGCCAATCTAATGCTAGGTTGCAAGACCAATTCCAAGAAAGCTACAGCAATAATCCTCAACTTATAAAGTTATATTATTACTTGATAAGAAAAATATATAAATAAAAAACAAAAAAAATTAGTTGTATTCATTTACCTTAGCAACATAGTCTATTTCTATGATTTTGAAAGTGATTCCAAGACAACAAAAGAGGATTTCTACCATGGAGAAAAAATTATAAACCAAAAACTCAACTAGAAAGGGATTTAAAAACTTGGACCAGAGGCATCCAATCATGGATAATTTTAAAAATCCTACTAGGAAAAGGTGTAAAAACCAAGCAAATTTTGTATAATTCTTGAAAAAAAATTAATTGTATTGGTGATTTTGTTTCTTTTTAGGAAAAAAATGTGAATCTTTTGTAATCATTAGAAGATTGTAGAAAATATTAGCAAAACTTCTATTGAAACCAATAAAATATATTTATTAGCGAATGAAACTTGTTTTTAAACCAATAAAATATTTCCATTAGTGAATTAAACATGTTTTCAAACAAATATTTTTTTATTGGCAAATTAAACTTGTTTTAAAATAATAAAAATAATTTTGTTGGCAAATCAAACCTATATAAAAACTAGTAAAATATTTTCGTTGATGAATTAAACTTGTATTCAAACCAATGAAATTTTTTTGTTGGTGAATTAAACTTGTATTTAAACCAATGAACAATTTTCATTGCCGAATTAAACTTATATTTAAAGTAATGAAATATTTTCATGGCTGGGGTTCAAAGGGAGACATGGAATTCACATCATTGAGATAGACTTAATTAGTTCTACTAACTCATTAATAATCTAAAACATAATTCAAGCCACATGTTATGCAAATAAAATATATCAATAATAAATTCAAAGTAATAATGAAAGTACAAGACCTAAGGGCTATAACTATTCCTTGGGGGCTCATCTCTGATGGCCTTGCCTATGTATTGCACAAAGGCTTCATAGTTCAACGACTAGCCAACCAAGGGTATATCCACTAGGTTTCAAATGATACATCAACTATAACTCAATCACAATCATACCCCAAAAAAACTAATATACACTAAACTCAATTCTCTACTCAAATGCATCATATGTCCCTTATTCTATAAGATAAAACTATATGAGTGGGTATGCAACCCTTTCTAGGGTCCATTTCCCTAGACAGTTTTCACAGTCAGCTGCCACCCACTTAGGTGAAGCTGGGGATCAAAAACTTAGTTAAGGAAATACTAGTGGAATATGAAGCATAGACATAAATACTTATATATTGGCACAAATAATTCTACAAGGTAACATTACCAATAACTAAATCCTTAGTGTTGTTAAAACAACACAAGAAAAATCACCCCAAAGGTTTTAAATGTAAAATAATTAGAATGAACTAAATTCTACTTCCATTAATTATGATTAGTCAATCAACTGAATATTCATTTCATCACTCTTATAATCTAAATATTACTCTTAGTTTTCCAAACTATTCTTTTTGTAACACCAATGCAAACCCCAGAGAAACACACACATAACACTAATAATTTTTTTTTCGAACAACCAAAAGGGTATGGGAAGAGAACAACGAGAGGAACCTGGAGTCCAATGCGAATTTGAAGATGCCTGCTTAACTCTGATGCTCTCGAATCCGATTTCCAATCCTTAGCCCAGAACGAACTCCACCTTCACTTGAGCACTTCCAACCTTCTGTTCTTCTGTGTGTGTGTGATCTCTCAAAAATTCATGATTAAATAAAATATATTCCTCCTCTCTCCAAAGCTCTCCAAAAATCCCAGATTAAAAGAAAAATCAATCTTTAAAACAAGCTTTCTTTTCAACTCTCAAACCCTATTGGCTCACACTGTCTTTTTTAATTCTTTTATTTGTTTTTATTACTTTAATTCCTTTTTCAACTTTTCTTGCACCTCACATTACATATTTATTTTAAATAAATTATTCACATAATTATCCACCACCAATTTAATTAATTA
The DNA here is from genome assembly GCA_007258455.2 of Sequoia sempervirens. Classification (NCBI taxonomy): domain Eukaryota; kingdom Viridiplantae; phylum Streptophyta; class Pinopsida; order Cupressales; family Cupressaceae; genus Sequoia; species Sequoia sempervirens. The sequence goes on along the minus strand of VDFB02188975.1, from coordinate 10,589 downwards.
AAATAATTAAGCCATATTTAATATTTAATTATTATTTAATTGCAATGTAAGATTTTCAAAAATAATTAAAATATTTAAATATTTAAATACCATTTAATCCAACATTAAAATAATTAATTTATTTCAATCATTAAGATAACTCATAATTATAAATGCCCCCATAAATAAAATAAGACAAAACACATAACACAACAGGCAAAAAACGACAATTACACAACATCAACTATACCAACAAATGAGACGACCTGACATCATGGAACGGGAGGACTTCATCGTCACCTCTGTATCAACATTTATCCGTTGGGTTATTTGGTGCTCGCCCTTTCCTGCCGAAGCAGGTGGAATCGAGACTTGTACCTGCAGTCCTGCATACAAACGAAGTTGTGTACATGTGCATATATACATATATCAAAACATTAAATCAAGATACTGCATTGTGAGAAGGAATCGCAACATAACAGGGCACTCGCGAACGAGTGATGCTATATTGTCCTTCGTCACACCTATTCTAACCATAATAACATAATCAATGAATTACATTTCTAACTAACAATCATCTCATAACATATTAAATTAAATCACTGCATTAAATCATAATTCAGAGGATCAACTAATATAATCAACCATCTTGTTATATAAAGTAATCATGTCCAAAATGAAATAACAACATCATCTAGCATCTAACTAACCATATCAAACAATAACAGTATCATCGTAGTATCTGACTAACCACATCAAACAATACAGTATCATCATAGTATCCAAGCAAGCACAGAAAATAATAAGTCTAAATAGTATGAGGGGTATTACATCCTCCCCCCCTAGGATATGGCTTACTCCTGGAAGCCATTAAATAACAAAATAAAAAGAAAAATTAAGATTCTCAAATAAGGGAGACATCCTCCCATGACACCAAGATCACAACGTTTAGGACACCATCGAACCCTTTCGAGCTCACTCGCGAGCTCCGAAGCCAGAACTTCGTCCTCTACCAGAAGCCTCTGCACCTGCATCCTGGTATCCACCCTGGCGATTGTCGACAACGGAAAACACTTGATGAGATCTACCCTGCATCACCCACTGTCGGCTCAGAAGCGGCAGGTCTCTGATAAAAACCAGAAGTGCTCTTCTGTGGACACACTCTAGCGATATGCCCTTGTTGCCCACATGAGTAGCAACCAGTACCTCGGCCAAATCCTCTACCCTCGGATGGAGCATTGGATTGTTGATAGCTTGCTCGACTCGGCGCTGACTGAAAACTAGGTGCAGGCTGTGCAAAACGTTCCTGACGAATTTGGTGCCTGATCCTGTTTCGATCCCTACGAAACTGCGAATTGCCACCTTGCTGAGATTGAAAGTTTTCATGCTTCGGCTGCGATTGTTGTTCCTGATGCTGCTGCTGCTGATGTTGCTGACCCCCTTTAGAAGGTGGATTCATGTTCCTAGAAGCTCCTGCTCCCTGTGACTGACCTCCATGAGTGCTAAAGTCAGGTGTAGGTGCACTACCAATCTGCACTCCAATGTGACCACCCAAAGCCATGGCCAAATTCTCCTCCACTAAGCGAGCCTTCTCAACTGCCATTTCCATCGTCTTTGGCTCGAAGACTCGTACACCACCACTGATGCGGCCATTCAAGCCTCGAACAAAATGCTGCACTAACATGCCCTCATCGTGGCTAATCCCTGCATATTGCTTCAACTCATAGAAGCGCCTCTCATACTGCTCCACTGACATAGACAATTGCTTGAGATCATGAAACTCGTCAGCCTTGCGTTGCCTCCAGTGAACTGAGAGGAAACGAGCTCTGAACCTGTCTAGGAACAACTCCCAAGTAACCATACTGAGATCAAGATGCAGTTTCTGTTCCTCAAGGCCACCAAGTAGACGCGAAGCCTCGCAAGTGCATAACTGCGCACCGTGCCTTGGTATTGCTACCGTAGGGGTGCATGGCGAAGCAACGGTCTAAGTCAATTAACCAGGTCTCAGCCTCAAGACCTCCTTCAGAACCATCAAAAGTAGGAGGGTGTGCCCTCATCAGATCTCTCATATGGCTGCTACGACTGCATCCGGAACCACATCTGTATCCCTCGCCTCTGGAGACCTCTCCCTCTCCTCTCTCCACCGGTGCACCTCATCTAGCCTAGGTCCCGCAAAACACAAGAATCTCTCCAAGATATGTGAAACTGACCGTCTGACCGGGCTGTGCTTGATTCTGGCCACCCGGCAGATGATTCTGGATGTTCCTCATGCTCAGAACCATGGGAGCTAGGAACTGAGGGGCTTCGCCGGTTTGCTCTACGACCGGCACCACGGCCTCTTGCACGGCCACGTCCTCTACCTCGAGGCATAGTTCTGCGCCACAAGATAAAGTACGACATGAGCACAAGAGTTGCACAAACGGTAACCTAATGGACTACACTACCCAAAGACCCTAGCGTTTGCAACCTTGGCTCTGATACCAAGTTGTAACGCCCGTCGTGCAAACCCCAGAGAACACACACATAACAGCGAATAATTTTTTTCAGAACAACCAAAAAGGGTATGGGAAGTAGAACAACGAGAGGAACCTGGAGTCCAATGCGAATTTGAAGATGCCTGCTTAACTCTGATGCTCTCGAATCCGATTTCCAATCCTTAGCCCAGAACGAACTCCACCTTCACTTGAGCACTTCCAACCTTCTGTTCTTCTGTGTGTGTGTGATCTCTCAAAAATTCATGATTAAATAAAATATATTCCTCCTCTCTTCAAAGCTCTCCAAAAATCCCATATTAAAAGAAAAATCAATCTTTAAAACAAGCTTTTTTTCAACTCTCAAACCCTATTGGCTCACACTGTCTTTTTAATTCTTTTATTTGTTTTTATTACTTTAATTCCCTTTTTCAACTTTTCTTGCAACTCACATTCAATATTTATTTTAAATAAATTATTCACATAATTATCCACCACCAATTTAATTAATTAAAATAATTAAGCCATATTTAATATTTAATTATTATTTAATTGCAATGTAAGATTTTCAAAAATAATTAAAATATTTAAACATTTAAATACCATTTAATCCAACATTAAAATAATTAATTTATTTCAATCATTAAGATAACTCATAATTATAAATGCCCCCATAAATAAAATAAGACAAAACACATAACACAACAGGCAAAAAACGACAATTACACAACATCAACTATACCACACAAATGAGACGACCTGACATCATGGAACGGGAGGACTTCATCGTCACCTCTGTATCAACATTTATCCGTTGGGTTATTTGGTGCTCGCCCTTTCCTGCCGAAGCAGGTGGAATCGAGACTTGTACCTGCAGTCCTGCATACAAACGAAGTTGTGTACATGTGCATATATACATATATCAAAACATTAAATCAAGATACTGCATTGTGAGAAGGAATCGCAACATAACAGGGCACTCGCGAACGAGTGATGCTATATTGTCCTTCGTCACACCTATTCTAACCATAATAACATAATCAATGAATTACATTTCTAACTAACAATCATCTCATAACATATTAAATTAAATCACTGCATTAAATCATAATTCAGAGGATCAACTGATATAATCAACCATCTTGTTATATAAAGTAATCATGTCCAAAATGAAATAACAACATCATCTAGCATCTAACTAACCATATCAAACAATAACAGTATCATCGTAGTATCTGACTAACCACATCAAACAATACAGTATCATCATAGTATCCAAGCAAGCACAGAAAATAATAAGTCTAAATAGTATGAGGGGTATTACACTTTTGCATCATTTAAAACATAACTAAAATATAAGGTTGTAACACATAATCAAAGTTCCAAAACAAACATACCTAGTTTACATCATATATTATCATTACTCTTAATTTGGTGTAGAGGCTTAAATCAAAAGGACCTAGAACAATAGGTTTCCACCCAAACCATTATCTTTAGTCAAATCAGCTGGACTTTACAAAGCATATGAATAATATTCTCAAGATTTATGTAGACACAACTACCATTTAAAATAACAAGAGAAGTTATGAACCCAAGTTTTGATTACTAGTAATGCTCTTGAACAAACTTATAATGTTACTCATTTAACAAGCTCATTTTCATTTCCTTTCTCCTTTTTATATGTATTTTGACATGACCCAAGACATTGTCATTAATATAATCAAGATTTAAATATTTAACAATTAAAAAATCATGTTTCAATCTGTAGTGTAGAAAAATGTATACCTTTACATTTTCAATCTATGTTTGGGTCCCTTAATTTAATTGGACTTAATTAAGCCTCTAATTGGCCCAATTATGCATTTAAAAGTCTAATTAATCATGTTTTCCAAAATGAAAACTTGTATTAAACAATTGCAAACATTAATAAAATTGCCTTGGAAATTGAGTGCCCTAGATTTAGGTCTTAAGACCCATTCGCCCAAGGGAAAATGCATCCTCCTTAAGTTGAGGATCTCAAATTTTAATATTTTTTTGGCAGCATTTTTATTCAAATTCAAATTGCAATTGTCAGCTTTTGATGTTTAATTGTCAGAAAATTAGAAAATTACCTATAAATACAATATCTTTTTATCAAATTCAAATCCTAAGCAAACTAAAATTTTTGATGGAGCAAGATTATAGCAAATATTATTGTCAAGAGCATTCAATAGAAGATTTATCAGACTCCTACATCAACATTCAAGATCTCAAGCATCATGTCAAAGTTATTTGTAACATTCTTTTGGAGCTAACATTGTGATGTAGGTTTCAAACATTCAAACATCAATTCAAGCATCAAGATCAACATCCAATCAAGCCATTTCATGTAAGATCAAGACATTGGAGAGATGTGTTAGATTTTAGTCCTCTAAGGATCTTCATTAAAGGGTTTGGTGAGTTGCAACATAGCATTGTTAATTAATCATTCTTTCCATTCATGTTTCATTTAATTTCAAGGTTTAATTACCAAAATGGGGTTTGATCAAGTCAAACCCCATTCACCAAAAACAAACAATTTTTCCCTTTATTTATATGTGCAGATTTATAGGTGAAAAAGGATTGAAGATTGATCAAAAGTGTAATTTTGTAAAGTTATCAAAGTTGCCATCAAAGTTGTCAAGACACAAAATCTTACTTGCAAAATTTAATACTAACTTTTTGACAATGGGATCCAAAGAAATCAAGAGTGTAGATCTCGGAGAAGAGGACTACGAAATGAAATTTTGGATCCCTATTGTAGGACACATTTTCCCTAGGGAAAATCTGTCGTAGGAGGACACTCAACAACAACTATTGGTGATTGGTACACATCAAATTACCCTTCTCAGATCTATTGGAAGCATGTTGTTTTTTATTTTTTTTCCTTTAAATTGATGATCTAGGTTTCACATTGCATAATTGAGTTCTTTTACTATTTTTATATTTTCTTCCCAAAGTGTTGTTCAAACAAATTTTACCCAGTCTTGTCATAAGGAAATTTGCAAGATCTCCAATAGGGTTGACTCACCTAGGGTTGAAATTCAATCCTACCTTTTGGGGTCTCATTTCCTAATGAAATAGGAGAAAGATAGGTGCATCACATATTCAATCACCCCATTTTGATAAAAAAAACCCTATTTTTCTATGTTTCATTTTGGTGAACCTGACATTGTACATCTAAAATTATGAAATTGGAGTTCATTCAAACCCTAGATCTTGGATTTGTATTAGTTTGCATTGCATTGTATTAGTTTGCATTTCAAATAGGGTTGTCAAAATTGCATTAGTTTTCATTTCATCTAGGGTTTTAAATTTGTATTTTGCATTGCTTAAAATTTGAAAAATAAAAAAAATTGCATGCATATTACATTGATTTGGCATAGTACTTGCATATTAGTTTATTTTTCAATCATTTACATTCACAAATTTGGTCAAAATTGCATTTCAAAAAGTGTCACTATGTTCATCATTTGTCACTAATTTCATTTGCATTAGGATAGTCAAAATTTGGAAAATTAGTCACCAAAATAAAAATATGAAACCAGAAACAAAAAACCCTAGCAGTAAGCTTCAAACTCATATTTAATTTTCTGTGGTTCCTCTATGCAAGGACTCATTCACCCGAGGGTGAATATGTCCCTGTACATGTGTCTTACTAGATTTGTGGGTCCATTCCTATGTCTATTTTTGCATTTTGTTTCTACTATTACAATTGCATTTTAAAAATTCAAAAATTATCTGATCTAAATGTTAAAGAAAGTTGTTCAAGTTTGGTGCCATATTGAGGAAAAGTGAAAAAGTTATTTTCTATTTTGGTATTAGATTATTTAAGATCTGTAGTTGTTTTCTTCACTTTTTACATCATTGCATTGTTTAGATAGATTAGTTTTCATTTTGCAAATATTGGAAACCATAAACTATCTCAAAACACTACACAAGAAACTACACATTAAATGGTCAACCTTGGAGAAAGCATAGCTATTTGACAATGTCAAATCTCTTTCAACAAGTTAACATATACCTCAATCCCTTTAGTAGTGATGACTTTGATATGTTAGATGAATCCCTTGAAGATTTTATCTCACAAGGATCATCCACTAAGCCTTGTTATGAAAAAACAAAACAAAGGGAAGTTAATGTAATTACACCTCAACTTACCATTTACCCAGCCTCACACCAACACCAAGTTCAAACCAAACTTGTGCTCATCATAGGACCACCTCAAAATAAGTCTAAACCTTTTGGAAGTATCTTGAACTATGCAAGGCAACTACTAGTAATAATGTTTTATAACAACTGAGTTATAACACTATTGCTCATACATATAACACAAGGAATAATAGGAAACCACAAACTATACCTACTTCATTACCATTGACTCAACCAATTTTTCCTAGTGATCCTCACTTGCCTTTGCATAATGGAAAGGAGTATGATCTTGTAAAACAACTTAAAAACACTCCTGCTAAGATATCCTTGTGGGCTTTGATTCAAGATTCACCTAATTACCATAACATGCTTCAAAATGCTTTGTAACAAGTAGTGGTCCCTTAGTGCACAACCAAATGATGTAGCAGCCCTGATTCAAGGTATGAATTCGATTAACATTGATATTGTCTTCCATCAAGATGAGTTACCTCCATTAGAAGTGCAAAAACAAAATGAGGCCTTGATGATACTATCTATTATTAATAGAAATGGAATACAAATAACTCTCATTGATAATGGTTTGGCCCTTAATCTTTGTAGTGTAAACATTTTGGATAAGATTGGAGTGGATAAGACTAAAATTGAACTTGATTCCTTATCTATCTATGGGTTTGATAATGTGGGAAAGCAACCTCTTGGTGTGATAACATTACTTGTGATAGTTGGAAAGGTTACATTAAAATTCCCTAATCATATTATGCCTAATGAAATCCCATATAATCTTCTCCTAGGTAGACCTTGGATTCATGCAATGAATGTGGTGACTTCAATGTTACATTGTCTAGTGAAGTATGTTTACAACAGCAAGATTTACAAAATCAAAGATGACTCTCAACCAAAAATTTGTTTGCACCCTAAGGCAAACAAGGAAAGTCTTTTAAAAACATTGATACCAGCTTCAAAAATAGAACTCGTGCAAGAGGAAGAAAAAGAGAAGAATATTGAAGAAGTCACAAAGCTATTGGATGATGGGTGGGTTTCCTTAGATTGTACACCTACATTCATAGGAGAATACAAGATTACACACAAAATAGGAAAAGAGAAAGAAACAAACATACTATCCACACAAGCCGAGTCATCAAAAGCACATGAACCCACAAATTTTAGCAAAGAAGATGAAAGCAACAATTACACATGACATATGAAGAGTGTGATCATGAGAAACCACCAAATCTAAAAGAAATGGAAAAAGTTTATGGAAGAGGTTATGAGATTTTGAAACAACTTGGCTATAATAGAAAAGGATGTGGTGCTAGAGAGAAAGGTATTTGTGTCCCTATAGAGCCTAACACACAAAAAACAAAAAATGGTCTTGGTTATTGTCCTTCAGCAAAAGTATCAAAAAATTCTTCACTCAATATCAACACTATTACAAAAGGATTCTTCTAAGACAACTTTAACCTTGGTGCATCCTGAATTGATAGATACTACATGTGGGAATATCTCATTAGATATGCATAAAATGTAATGCCCCGCCTTAATAACCTAAGAATGTTGCAATTGTGTAATAAAGGTGTAATATTTTTTTTTAAGTTTAATTATTAAGTTAATTAGTTGCATACATTCATTAGGCTAAGTGACGTTACACTACTTTGAGTTTTCCATAAGTGACTTAAGTATTTCGCATTGCACATTTAATTAATAACATAAAGATAAACATTGCATAATAATAAATTTCCATTCATGATAACATAATAAAGTACAAACATGTTTTTCCATACATTGCATTTGATAAAATATACAATACTCATCCATCTGATGAGGTAGTTCAATAATGATTACAATTACAATTACATTGTTCACCTCTTATACAATTGAGGGATGTTTTTACAATACAAATTTTACAATATTACAATGTTGAAATAAACATAAGTATCCGATCACGAGCTCTCTATCCATGAAGCTCTCGATGTCGTGATCAAACTGGGGACCCAACGGAGTAAGGTGCACGTTCCACCCAACCATGTGGTACCCATAGGTCCACCCCCCTGTGCTAGGAGATAGTAATAAGATTACCTAGACCTAATCTACTAACCCTAGACACTAGTACAAAACAATCTAATGGTTACATTGCTTCTAGATTTTAACAATTGAATGAATTACAAATACAAGGTTAACTGCTATTCTAAGTGGAGTGTCATCACAACGATGTAGTTGTTACCCCCTCGTGTTTCTTCCTAGGTTCCGCCCCTCAACTTTGCTACCTCCGGGTAACCTCTTACTTAAACCCGTACTCGTATCGTATATCAAGGGTAATCTAATGTCTTTGAAAGAAACAAGACACCGATTTTACATTCTAGACCTTCTCATCTTATACTCATGACTGAAGAAGCTCAAGAGTCATAAGCGCGACATGTACATCTTGTTAAGTGTTTTAATCTAACTATTGTGTTCTTTAATTTTCACTGACTTACTAACTATTTGTAAGTTACCCTGACACCACTTTGTGTGTCGGCCCTTACAAATAGCCACTCCCCTAAACATATCAAGGTATCTAAGTTTCCTGACTATGGTTTACAAGTGTACATCCATACAAAATACAATTTCAACACTATTCCCTACGAACATCAAAATTTATGTTCACAACTATTTGGTATCTAAATACCATACAAAGAAATCATGTACACATCAATAACCAATGCAAAATTCAGTTTAACAATCACTATCCCCACTTTTACAATTTGTTCTGGAAGACTTGTTTAATTGAGACTTTCCCATTTACCCGACAAAGAGACAAGTTTTAAAACAATTTAATGAAATATATCACATCTACATTTGGATATTCTAAATCCTTTCAAACAATATAATATGCATGGAATTAACTCATCTTAATTAAAATACAACTCTATTTTACAACATACTATATTTTTTAAATATCCTATCTTTGGATTTCATAAAAAATATAGTTGAATAATTTAAATATATATTTTTTAAAATACATATAATTATATTATAAACATATATAATATATTTTAATATTATATATTATATATAATATATTAAATACATTATATATAATATATATATTAAATATATATTATATGAAAACAAATGAAATAAAAGTTTAATTTCAATTCAGCGCAATTTATTTAATCGCAGTAGGGTTATACCCGGATTTTATAACAAACATAGAAAAATACAAACTTTTTAATATTCTGGTAAAGCCGTGTACACCACCGCATTGGAGGTCGCAGAGCCCGTGGGGCGGCGTTACCTCCACAGCGCTGTGGAGGGCACTGCCTATTGGCAGCTGCTCCGCACAATGCCGTGGTGGGCACTGCCTCACAGCGGTCGCGCCCCCACTGTGGATGCAATGGGGGTTTGGGGTTTTCCCCAGCCCCTTCCAATAATAAAATAAATTCTGTCAAATTTTTTTTGTTGGGATTCATTTTTTCATTTTAAAAAAAGCATATAATCATTAACAACCCTGCATTATGTATTCTCCAGAGAATGAAATAAATAACGAAATTCAAAACTCAGAATCACCCGTACGGCGAATTTTTTCTTAAAGAAATAAAATCTCCATATAGTAAATTTCACATATAGGTTGTACAATATACAGTACCTTTATAATAAAATAAAAATTATAATTTCTTATATAACAAATCTATATGTTCAACCCTATTAAAATAAATAAGAAATATTTTTCTCAAAGGTTTAATCTTTGATCACAGAAGTTCTTCATTTGAGATTTCAACTATCAAACAATAAACAGTTACTCAAACCAATTTTCCCCAATTTTAAATAAATTATTTTCACAGAGGATTTCAAAAGAATTCTTGTTTAAATTCTTCCAGACAAATAATGGTTCTTAACAAAAGAATTTCTACAAGCTATTGCCAAGAAAATGAGATTCATGCAAATAGATTTTCTTTCCATAACAAAGAAACTAATATCACTAGAAAAATA
>VDFB02188972.1:0-12925 GCA_007258455.2 Sequoia sempervirens | reverse complement strand
TGATAAATGGATTTCTAAGTCTTCCTAACTTCGCCGACACTCTTTCAGTGAAGAATTTAATCAGTGCTCAAATTGTGAATTTTCCTAAGGGAAAATTTAAAATTTTCTAAGGCAGAGTGAATAAAATGTGTTTTCAAAATGAATTTTCTTCGAATGATGAACTTGAAGTCAGTTGCCTAGATAATTTTAATTAAATTCTTCGAGGATGAATTTTCCAGAGCAGAGGAGAAGTAAAATTCGAATTCAAGTGACAGGGTTCCGGCTAGTGAGTTAAAAAGGATGAATTTAAATTAAATTTTTTGAAAATAAATTCAAAGATGCCAGTCAAAATCAAGTTTCTAGAAGAATAAGATTCCCGACGACTGGAGACAAGTGTCAGAAATACCAGAGAGGGAAAATTCGAATTCTTGAAGTGGAGTAGTGGAGTTTAATTGCACTGGCTAAAATTAACTTCTTCTAGAATTCGAATTTTAGCTATAAAATGGGCAAGTTTCTCACTTGTTTTCACAGCTGAAGAAGTCGAACTTGCTCTGAGAGTGAAGTGTTGCAGTGAACTGTTGCTTGAAGAGTTTGAAATCTGAAGGTTGCTGAGTTAAAAAGGGACGCCTTGAGTTGCTGAAGAGGTGCGCACTTGCTGGTTAAAGAAGTATTTGCTGAAGTATAGAAGGGCGCACTTGCTGGTTGGAGAAGAGAAGTTGCTGAAGGCTTGAAAGGTACGAGTGTGGCTGAAGTTTGATTCATTGCTAAAGTTAAAGTTGCCAGTAAGGACGCCTTGAAGTGGAGTGAAATTAGTTTTCGAAGTTTGCTGATTGCTGATTGCTGATACAAAGTTACGAAGTTCAAATTGCTGATTGGGATAGTGAAGTGAAGCCATCAAAGTCTACTTAGAAATCTGTTCTAAGTATTGAAATTCAAGAGAGAAGCTGAGGTTTGCAAACACGAGAGTTATTGCAGCTTCTAGAATTCGACTGCAGCCCCTATACAATGCCTTATTTTATTAAATTTAAATTGCTAATGAATGTTTGTTATGTTGCAGATGGCTGAAGCGAGGACAACCGGAAAGGACAATGGTGCCTCAAGACAAGCAGTGATCAAGAAGCTGAGTAAAACATTCATGCCAGAGTCGAAGTTTATTTCAAAGCTGGGCAAGTTGACAGACACTAATCTGGGCTCCGTCAACCTGGAGACCTTCAAGAACCGGATGTTTGGAATTGGTAGTCATCGGGCTTCAGTCACTTCGCACAACATCGTCCGAAGTGGACTATATGCAGCTGCTGGTTTCCCGCTAGCTATACAGTGTTCGGAGCTGATAATGGAATGTGCTAATTGCTACGAGAAGGAACACCGGTCGATCATGTCACCAGATGGCCAAGTGCTTGCCAATCTCACTCCGACAGCCATTGGTGAAGCTTTCGGGATCCCGGTGCACAGGAACATGATTTACAAATCCAGAGAGCGGGCTGAGCAGATGTATGCTTCTGCTTTTGAGCGATGCATGGATACAATTAATACCCACTGGATGAGCACTCCCAAGCCTTCTCGAACGAAGTTGCCCAAGCAGATCATAGCGGATGACTTGAAGCAGGAAAACTGTGATCTCATCATGATGCTGAGCAGGGTTGGAGGTTGCCCATAATCATTTATTTTTGAACCCTGGATGTTTTACTACATCAACCTGGTGCTAGAGGGAAAAGACTATGTCAATTGGGCTGCGATGATCAGTGACAACTTGCACGAGCAGCTCCTAAGCTTGAGGAGAACGAAGACATTTTACATGAGCTACTATGTCATTTATATGTTGGCACGGAAGACGAAGTATAGGGGGATATCTTATAAGGAGCCTGTTGGATGCGGCTCTCATCAGTTCAAAATCTATGATGCCTGTCCACAATTGCACCTGTCAAGCACAACCCACTACAAGCGTGTCAACGACTCATTCACCATGTACATCACGAGGCTGCTGCAGGAGCGATTGCAACACAGAATCTCGAAGGAAGCCCAGCAGTTAATTGAAAGGTATGGGTGTTGGTTCATACAATTTCCGAGATTCTCTTACATTAGGCTGCAAGGTTTCTCATCATACCCATATAGGCTGCCTAAATACCCAACGGATAGAATATTGATGCTAGAGATATCTAGACAGTTGGTAGCCATTGCCAAAATCCAAAAGAAGAAAAAGAAAGGAGGGATAGAGTTTCCAATTGTGATGGGCAACTCGGATGAGGTGTGTCCTTCGATACAGGCAGCTAGAGAAGCTGAAAGTGAGCTTCAGTTTTATCATTTCTCATATCATACTAGCCGACAGCACTACGACCCACATCATAACATCAATTGGGTTCTGTCGGAGGAGTTCAAACATAAGGCCACCATAGAGGATTATTGGGCTGATGCAGTTGATGAAATTGAAGTAAGGAAGAGAATGTTTTCCCGGTTGCCGATTACTCTGATCAGGGAGTGTGAGGTTGTGCCAGTTCTGGACCAGGTTAATGAGGATATGGATGTAGTCCATCCAGATTATGCAGCTGTTCGAGATACTCCACTTCCACCTGTGGATTGGTCAGAGCCCGAGGTTGCTGATTTAGATACTCTCTCTATCCCAGTCATGACATTCAGCAGGGCATGGGTTGATAGGCGTGTGAACAAGTTGAAGAGTAGGTCAATTGCTTTGACTTACAACTTGATGGGAGATCACAGGATGCCCACCACTGGAAGAAAGAAACAGATCACAAGAGGTCCAGAGTCCAGGAAGAAGGAAATAGTTCAGCCAGAGCCTCCACGAGTCACAGTGGCAACACCCTTGGAACCACATTTAAGCATCTGAGAGGAGTGTCTTTGTTTTGTGATAAGTGCGATGAATACAGTACGGTGAAATGCAGGATGATATTCGGCCTCCTGTGGAGAAGAGTCGATTGGCGAGTGCCAGCGTGTAAGTTGATCAGCGGGATGATGAGGGACTGTGCTGACCCTCGGCTTCAGCGAGGAGTTAGGCCATGAGCGATGGTGATGTTGATGATATAGTGTCGGGTGATACTCAGCCACTTGAGCACGATGAGCCTCGCCAGAATGAAGAAGAAGTTGAACAGGTTAGAGAAGTTGAGGCATAGGAGCAGCAGCCCTTCGATATACTGTATGAGGTGCCCGATTGGCTTAAGGACAGAATGAGGAGAAGCCCTAGTGAGGAAATTGATCCAGCAGTTGAGATGGAGGAGTTCTTAAACCGGATCAGTGCACCTCCACAGAAGAAGAAAGCAAGAAAGTTTTCGAAGATCTCCACTGAGGGGGATGGCTCTCGTACTCTTCACGTTGCTGTTCCACGAGTTGAGTGTGACCGGAATGAAGCAGTTCCTGAGAATTATGTGGTCACGACTCTAGACTTGGGACGCCCTACTGGTGCGCAGATTGTTGAGGAGTGTGATAACTCCTTCCTCGCCCTCAAGGATAGGTTATTCAAGAAAGAAGGGAAGTATAAGAGGTTGAAAAGAGAACACAAGGCGTTAATTGGATATGTACAGCAGTTATCTCGTTCTCGAGGGCAGGATGTACCAGTGATAGAGCCTCTGGCGGATGTACCTAGAGAGTCGTCGTGACTTGGTAGGGGAGGATGGCCACGGGAAGCAAATAAATCAGTCAGGAGTTACCGTGCGAGGCGAGAGAGAGGTATAGGAACCTTGCCGCTTTTCAGCGAGGCCTCTACTATTTTAGCACGGATGGATCGCAGTGCTGGATCATGCTTGACGATGCCTCTATCTATGAAATGGAGTGATCGGCGTCTTGAGAGTGTGAGGCATGTTCCGCTGCGATTGCTGGTTGATGGAGGGGTCATTCAGGAGAATGACCGATATGATTTCTCTCGGTGGTATTCTTCGGCGATCACAGGGCGTGGCTTCTTCGATGCAGCACAGGCGGATTCAGCTAGAGTACATAAGGCTATGGCCAATATTATAGATGGAGTTCAGAATACCTTTGAGGCTATATTTGCTAGGCGGTTGAATCCAGATGAAGTTAGTTTTGATAATTTGAGGGGTTTGCTGGTGCCTTTCTTTGCAGACGTTAAGACCTTTGTACAGGATGACTTTGAGAATACTGCTACATTCTCCACTTTGATCCAGAACACGCAAGACTCCTTAGCTGCTTGGAGAAAGTCTTGTACAAGGCACGAGCATTCAGTCACGGTGTTAGAGTTTCAGTTAGATTGTGTTCCACCGATTTCAGTTCAGGAGGTTGAGGCCGTACTTAGCAGATTTGTTGAGTTGGCAGTCAGAGAGAAGGCAAATGGGAACGCACTACTGGACGAGGATCTTCTAGAGGACTGAATATGGAGCATTTATTACCTTTTTCTATTTTTGGGAGTGAGTGGGAATCTTTGATTCATTTAATGTACCACTCCCTATTCTGGCAGTTTTTAGGGTTAGGGCTGAGGTGGCACGATTCTGGCCACTCTATTGATTGTAACCCTAGCCGTCTTTTGGGACTGGGCTAGCTATATAAAGGGGGAGTCCCCCTCATTTGTAATTCATTAGAACAGGAAATTAGATCAGGCATTAGCATTAGAGCTAGAGATTGGAGAGATTGCATAGTAGTCATTTTGCTTAGCATAGTGTGGAAGAGAAAGAAAGTTTTCCCTTTGAAAACTTTTGAGGAGATTGTTGTGTAACACTTTTTATGATAATTGATCTTTTCATTGATGGTGGAATTCGTCTTGTCATGAATAGCTAGCAAGGTCTCTTCTTCCTTTCGAATCCAAGTAGCTTAATCTCATGCAAGTAGTTTACTTTGATATGTGGTGTTTTATTAAGATAGCTTCACTTTATTCCATACCACTAGCGGCTTGTTGATGATAAGTTCGCCTTGCGTGGTCGACTGGAAATCACCTTGAGTTTAACTTCAATTGTGATTGGTATGCTTATATGCGTCGGTGTGATGGTGTATGCATGTTGAATCATAATTTGAACATCCTTTGTTATCCCTTTGAAGATTGCACCGATTTTACTGAGGCTGTCCGACGTGAGGCTAGGTGAAATTTGGTTGAAGTCTATTGAAACGAAGCTCCACATATCCTACATTTAGAGTAGAATATAAATTTCTTAGGCCCTATACCCTTTTATTTTCCGCACATCTCTGATTAGTTTTAGGAAAACGAACCACATTGCCAAATCATACACGCGAGAATCCCCTTCAAAATCATACATTAGCTGCTAACTGCAAGAAATCTGAACAATTGTGTAAGTCCCCTCGTAAGAACACAGCAAATACACATCAACCAAACTGGGTCTATTCGCACTTAAGGAACCTTGGAGTTGAACGTGTGATCTATCTCGCAATCTTAGCACACGGAATACTTTGATCAAGAGAGAATGGAGTAGCCCTAAACTATTTTGTTCTGCTGTTTGGTGCGGTCACAAAACATCAACAACGCCATAGAATCTCTTCATCAACCTTTCCTCCTGCATGCACCTTGGGCGCATTTAGGTGTTGATGCTTCAAATTTCAAACACTTAACCAAATTTCCACCCTTCTCTCTTCTCTAGGCGCATATGGAGGTCTTCACTTCAAATTTCATAGACTTAGAATACTTTTCAGCCTTTCCACAAGTTAAGGGCGCATATGAGGTATCCAACTTCAAATTTCCACGCCTTAGAATACTTTTCAGCCTTTCCTTCATCTTAAAGCGCATTCAAGGGTGGCAGCTTCAATTTTACTATTCTTAGACTTTCTCTGCATGCACCACGGCTTGGAATCTTCTATCTTTGCATGGGCGCATTCAAAGGGGCAAGAGGGAAGTCAACACTTTGTCCTTTCCTAGTTGAAATGAGGGCGCATTTAGACTATGCAGGAGGATGGGCGCATTTAGAGGTATGAGGTGGATATACTTTAACACTTAGCCATTTTTCATAGTTTTCCTGTGAGGTGGGCGCATTTAGCATGTGCAAGAGGATTTTGACTTTCAACGCCCTTGACTTCCTTCCTTGCTTTGTCTTTACATGCCTTCATTTGGGCGCATTTGAGGGGGTGAGAGGGATGAACATTTTTATAACGCCTTTGACTCTTTGACCTTGCTCTTAGGTATGGGCGCATTTTAGCATATGAGGATAAAACCTCATGCCTTAGAACTCTTAGCATCTCTTCATCCTCATTTGGGCGCATTTCACACATGGTGAAGGATTAACCTCTAAACATCTTTGACCTCCTTTGACTCCTTGTTTAGCATGGGCGCATTTTGATGTATAAGGAGGATAAAACCTCTACACTTAGAATTTCTAACACCTTGACTTAGGGGGTGGCAGGAGGATGAAACTTTATGCCTTAGAATTTTTCTTGACTTCCAGCTGGGGATGGGCGCATTTTCAAGGTCCTGCAGGATGAAACTCAAACTTAGACAATTTATCTCCATCAAACTTCATTTCTCCTTGAGGGCGCATTGGAAGGTAGGAGGTGGATATTGTTCAGACTTAGGCGTTTTTCTTTCCTTCTGCCAGCTTCTCCATACCTTGCTATTTATAGTAAGTCCCTCAATTTTCACACATCTGAAGCTCGGATCGATTTGAAATTTTGAACACAGGACCTTCATGACCTTGTTAGCCTGTTCACACTGCCATCCTAAGCTGGCCTGCTAAAAATAGCACATTTCTGAAGGTGGTTTGCTATTTATAGTAACTGCTCGTTTTGAAGACTTCCACAACTCCGTTTGACTTGAAATTCAAATGACGTGCTCCTCATCAGGTGACCTGCCTATCGACACTGGCACCTGATGCTGGTTTACTATTTTTAGCCAGTTTCTGGAATGCCTTACTATAAATAGTAAGTGCTCTGATTGCCTTCAAATTTTACCGGTGGATAGCTTGAAAGATGCTGAACGCAGTGGGATACACCGGTTTTTGGAAATTCTGACTTTTTACCACTCATTTTGGGTCCCGAAGCTGGAAACCCTAATTTGACTTGCATGTATATCAAATGACCTCCGTTTGTCCTCGTTTTTGTTGCACTGCGCCTCGTTTGTGATTCTGATGCACTAGGCCGCTGTCGGAATGGAACTGCTAAAAATAGTAAGTCTCTGAAAACTGATCATCTTGCTTTGCATGTTATATCATCGCGAAGCCCTCGAAAAAGGCACAAGGAATCACCCGACATGCAAAGAAAACCCTGACATGCAAACCCTAAAAATAGCCTCTGAAGGCTGAACTTTGAAAGTCATTATCTCATTTTGCATGTTATATCGTTGCGAAGGTCTCAAAAAAACCAGAAGGAATCCTCAGACATGCATTGAAGAACTCTGCATATAAACCCTAAAATCTGCTCGGGAAGCTGAACTGCTAAAAATAGTAAGTTGTCCGTTTCAGCCCAAAATTTGCATATGAGTAGCTTGACATGTTCTAGATGCAGTGTGGCTATTGAAATTTCAAAAATGCTGAGAAAAATACCCTGAATTGCACAGTTACTAAAAATAGTAAGTTGTCAGAATTTGATGAAATTTCAGTGGAAACTTGCTGGAAGCATACTGACATTAATGTTAGTCTAAGATTTCAATTCATTCACTTTATTTGACTTCAAATTGACCATGAAAGTAAAAACCCTAATTTTCAGACTTGGCCAAAATTTCATGTTTAAGCTCACAGACGAGCACATCCTAGGAAAGGCGACAGCAAAAAGAGACAGAAAGAGGGAGAGGGACAAAAACCAAAGCCAAAAGACCAAAATGGAGCAAAAATTAGGCGGTCCCCATTTGCAATGGGGCGATGTGTGAAAAAGGTCACAACAGGATCTTTATTTGCCTTTGGCCAAGGAAATATTGATTTCATATATAAGGGATATTTATTTTGCCTCTAATCTTAAGAGAAAATGCATGCTAATCATAGAGAAATCAGTCTAGGAGGTTCTATCATTTATTGTAATGTCCCTAATAGGAATGATACTAAATTCACTCTACTTGTGATGTCCCTAGTAGGAATTATGCTAAGTTCACTCTAAATTACTAGATCAATCACAACATCAGTTTACAATTAGAATGTTAGCACTCCACATTGAACATTGGGATTAAGTATGAGTAAATCTATATTAAGCATCCTAACCAACATTTCCCATAATTGATCCTCCCCTTATGTTACACTATGGTAGGAAGGTAGGATTACAATGGTTAATCCCATGATTGAACTAGACCCAGAGGCAGCATCCTCGGATATCCTTGGAGGCAGAACCCCTCTGGCCCGTGTGGGCTCATTACATCCCATCCTCGGGTGGCATATCTAGTGGAGACCAGCCTAGACCCAAGGGCAGTACCCTCGGATAACCCAAGAGGCAGTACCCCCTTGGCCCTTGTGGGCTCATCATGTCCCATACCTAGGTGGTGTATCTAGGAGACTCCATTTCATGGATTTCCCCTTTATAATCCTTCTTCCATACCATGGTGGAACATGGACATAATAATACAGAGAAACGACTAATTATAGATATGCAGATTAACAATATATATATATATATATCTGTGTGTGTGTGTAAATTTATGAACATATTATACATGGGGATAAATAATGATGCAGGTGCATCCTTGCATATTTCAAATTTTGGTTTTATTTTCAATTTTGTTGTGTATCTCTTGTGACGTGGCACTTCATATTGGTCTGCGAACCTTCTTGGTTGTTGGTTTGTGGTATCAAATTTCCATTGGGCAGCAGAGAGATGTTTTTGGGTAGTTGCATCGAGCAAGAAAGGAATAGGCAAGGCAGTTAGGAACAATGAAGCACAACAGAAACAAGGGTCAACTAAGTTGGGTGGAGACGTTTTTGCTGCAAAAAAACACAAATCGAGTTTGTTCCAACGGTGGCTATCATCAATTTGGAGATTGAGCCTTGTGGAAGAGGAAGTGGGGTGTGGACGGTGGGAGCAAGGGAAAGATTGTGTGGAAGGGTCAGTGGCACAGGAGGCGGGAATGTCAAGGCTACTTGAGTTTTTGTGTGAAACTGCAAAACTTTGAATCGAATTTCTTTTCTGTTCACTACTGTTGATTGTTGTTAGTTGTAGTTGTTCATGTGGAGTGTTTGGTTATAACCTGTGTAATGAAAACAAATGATAAATGCTCATCCCTATGTAATCGGCTTTTGCTCATGAATAAATGCAATTTTAAACTCTGTTTCTTGTCGTTTGGTGTTGTTCCCTTTGTATTCCATGTTCTTGCAAGAGAAAGGAGTTTGTGATAAGCAAAGAACGGAGGAAGATGCCCCTCATACTAGGGAAATTCGCTGAAGTTTGTATGGTTGAGTGCTTTAAATACACTGAACCTATGTTTGTATTGTGGGTTGCTTCTTGCTAATAGGGAAATGAGAAAACATGCTTTCTTTCATTGATGTCGGTTACTCATTGAATGTTGATACGCTTCAAAAAGAGTGAGTTTGTTAAATTGCAAATTGTGTTGTCGCCTTGGTGTATAGCTTGCACAATCAATCAAACCAATTTTTTGAGAATTGGTTGTTGTGATTAGTCACACGTTCTTGTAAGTTGTTTTGGTTCAAACGGGTTGTCATCAATTTGGTATCAGAGCCAAAAGATTTGGGGTTGTCAAGGAGTGGGCAGAATGCCACTGAGAATGATGAGAGGCAGAGGTGTTCAAGGAAGAGGCGGAAGAGAACATGATGATAGAGTCCTCGAATTGTTGCAGAACTTGACTGCACGAATGGATGCCATGGAGAGGGCACAGCGAAGAGGAACACCAATGGATGATGCCAGTGATGTTGAAGAGGAAGAGCGACCACAAGCAAATGATGGGGAAGATCAAGAGGAACCTGAAGGAGTGGAAGAAAAATTGATCAGAGTTGTGATGAATGTGGGAGCTAAGTCAAGAATCGAGGTTCCAATGTATTCAGGAAGTCTAAACAGAGAAGAACTTATAGATTGGATTAATGACCTGGATAAGTATTTTGAGTATGAGGGAGTTGCAGAGGAAAGAAAAGTGAAATTCGCCTGCACAAGGCTCAAGGGCCACGCAGCAATGTTGTGGGACTATGTCCAATCTAAGAGACAGAAGAAGAACAAGGAAAAGATTACCTCATGGGATCGAATGGTTGCTAAGTTGAAGACGAAGTTTCTTCCAGCAAATTATCAAACTAGTCTTTTCAAAAGATTGCAAAATCTAAAGCGAAAAGATATGTTAGTCAAGGAATACACGGAAGAGTTCTACAAGTTGGTGATTCGGTCAGGCCATAGCGAAGAGGATTTGGAAAAGGTGGCAAGGTATTTGAATGGGTTGAGATACAATTTGCAAGACGAGTTGAGTTTAGTGTCACCAAGAACTTTGGAGGAAGCCTACCAATTTTCCATTAAAGCAGAGGAAAAGTTGATGAGGAGGCAGAATCAACAAGGCTGAGGTAAAGGACGAGGGTATGCAAAAGAAGGACAGCAGCACCATCAAGATGGAGAGGCAAGTAGCTCCAAAGGACAAGCTACGTCAAAAAAAGGAGGTTATCAGGATAGAGGAGAAAGATCTGTTAGAAGCGATGGTTACCAGGGAAGAGGCAAAGGTTTTGCGGGTAAATGTTGTAAGTGTAATCAGTATACGGGTCACAAGAATTGGGAGTGTCTAGATTCTTCCCAAGGAGGTTACACGAGGCCAGAACGAAGGAATCAAGTGGTGCAAGCAGATCAGGAGAGTGCAGGATCAATTTCTCCATGAAAGGAAGAACCTAAGTCAGGAGAATCTCTGTTGTTCAAAAGAATGTTGTTGAATCCGCCAAAGGAGAGTCATGAACGAGTACAAAGGAAGGCTCTATTCAAAACGAAGTGCAAAGCTGAAGGTAAGTGTTGCAAATTAATTATTGACAATGGTAGTACGGATAATTTAGTGGCTGTAGAAATGGTGGATAAGCTAGGACTTAAAAGAACTAAACATCCTACTCCTTATAAAGTTTCTTGGCTTTAGAAAGGGCATCAGTTGTTGGTAGATGAATAGGCTTTAGTAGAGTTTCAGATTGGCAGTTATAAGGATAGTGTGATTTGTGACATCATGCCTACGGACGTGTGTCATGTATTGCTTGGAAGGCCTTGGCAGTTTGATCGGAAGGTTGTACATGAAGGGAGGAGTAACACATATACCTTTGACAAGGATGGAATCAAGCATACTTTGCTGCCTATGCGTGAACAAGAAGAGGACACTGGTAGTAGTAGTAGCAGTAGTAAGGTGATGTTGGTTAGAAGAAAAGAGTTTATAAATGATGGAGAGCCAAAGGAAGTTGGGGCAGCCATTGTTATTCCGAAGGATGCAAAGATACATGAGAGTTTGGACCGCAGTGCCAAGAGGAATAGGTGGGCATGAATCTACATGGAAAAAGTGTAGAGTTAGCAAACAAACAGGTGGAAGATGACTTGGTTCTCCAAATTGAGGCCGTTGAGAGAGAATGGCTTGAATTGATAGGAGGTGAGACAAACAATGTAGCTGTCAATGGTGAGGTACAAACTCAACTTTCAAATCCATCGGATACAGTTGAAGTTGATTTTCATGAGAATACCATGATTGCAATGGAGAGTGAAATGCAAAATGAATTGGAAAGGTGCAATGATGAGAGGCTAACTGCAGAGTGGGTGAAACATGTTGACGATGATGAGATGGGGTATGGCAGTGTCATGTCCCCTTCTCAGTGACATCTCTCAGACGACAGGATTGGCCTATCATACGACCCTCGTAGGCCGATGGACTGGATAGGGGGTCACTTCGGAGCTGGGCTCAGCTTCAGTCAGCAGGGATTGATCAGTTGTCTTTCGTTCTGGCTCGATCGGAGGATATTTGCGTATTTTAGCGCCTGCAAGCAGGGACCACCGCCATTTTAAAGGCCAATGCGGAGCGGCATCGTGAATCACGCCGAAATCACGACATCGACTGGACTGTAAACGGGTTAGGAATAAGGCGAGATATTAATATTTGATCGCATTGATTAAATATTAATTAACGCTATAATATGCAAAAGTTATAATTTAATACATAACTTTAAGTGATTTCCTCTCAAGGGTGCCTGCAACAACGTAAGGGGCCAAAAAGGGATTACAATTTAAAAATATCTGATGGACTATTGAAATATTAAAATATTAAAACGTGAATATTTCATTAAAACCCTATTTTCAAGGGAATCGCACTTTTCATGTATTTGAGGGTTTGCCTTGGGAATTGAGCCCATTATGAGATTATTGAATTTGATGGATCAATTGGTCCGGAAAGCCCCAGACTTAGGGTTTCACGCTCGCATTCCTTGAGACCCAGCCATCTCCAAATGGAAAAGCGCTCAGAGTGTGCAATATCACTCGATTTATTGCCTACAGAGGTTTTCTTATTCAGAGGAAACTACAGAGCTTTCAGTGATTGTTATTTGTCAGAGATTCTTTAGTCATTGCATCCAGTTATCATCTGTTACCTTGGGCGCACCATTTACAGAGGTTTATACATTGAAATTTGTGAAGGCCGTACAAATTGATTGCTGGTCTGACAGGCCGTACTTGCACAGCAGGCCGTACTTCTCTTATTAACACGTGTTTCCATCCTTCTGGGTGAAACGCCTATTACACTGGTTCCAGAATACCTTCCTTGGAGGCGCCAACTTACTGGGAGTCTTCAGAGATCATCATTTCGCAGGAGAGGAGCATTCTTTCACTGGGCCGTACAAATCTGTACTTCTGTACCAGCAAAATACCAGGTTTTTGAATCTTGAAAATTCTTCATTTTATACATTGCATGCTTCTGGGTATTATTGTAATCAATTGAAAAGTCGAATAAAGGAGACTAGCATTGATATTGTTGCATTTCCAGAGCTTTAAGATTTTATCTGAATTTATTGCCATTTATTATCAAAATCGTACCTTTTCAATATTGCATCAAAAAACACAAAAAAAATGCAAAAACCCTAAAACGTCAGAGAAACATTAAAAATCTATCAGAAGCAGTGTTAGGGGG
>VDFB02188971.1:0-23866 GCA_007258455.2 Sequoia sempervirens | reverse complement strand
AGAGTTTTCGTTCTCCAGAAACGATCGTCTGCCAGAAACCCTAAGGTTTGCAAACTCCAATGCTCAGAGCACGAAAGACAAATTAGAATATCATATCATAATGGTTCGATTTGTCCTTGCTGAGAATATATACTGCCCTTTGAAAAATTCGACCCAACTCCTTTAAAATAATCATTTAAATTAAATGATTTAATTCGCACTTTAGAACTTAGGAGAAATCATTAATTATTGGCGTCCATATTTTAATGAATATAAAATACTCATTAAGTCACATTTAATAATTTATTATAAAGTACAATAAATACTTTATAATTAAGCCAAATAATTAAATATTTCAATATTTCAATAAAGTGACTTTAATATAAAGTCAAATTATTAAATATTTAATAATTCATTAAATACGCCTTATTTCTCCGTCTGATCATCAAACTGCTGAACTGGGTCGATTCTGAGCTGAATAGTTGAACCAGGTGCCCTGCCCGAAATAGCAGCTTCCGCCTGACCTAACTTTCTAAAAATAGAAAGTTCCTGAAAATGCACTCTGGAAGATTCTGCGAAGGCCCAACCTGACACAACTGCAAAACTGGAGCTACCAAACACTGAGTAACTGCCCAGATGATCCTCTGCACTCTCTGTCAGCCTACGAGGATCGAACTAATAGGCTAACTCCTCGACAAACAGTGTCAGCTAAAACGGGGACATGACAGCACCTCACCTCCTTGGAAATCCTGAGATATAGTTTATCGTCAATCATTCCCAATTGCTCCTAGATCCTCTGTGATGTCCCCATCAAAGGGGAACAGATAAGTATAAGATAAGTTAATTTCATACCTTAAAATCAATATTTATATTTATATCATACATATATTTATATTTACATCAATATATTAAAATCAATGTTTATATTTACATCATAATATCGATTGATCAAATTCGATAAGTGCAAACAATA
Organism: Sequoia sempervirens; assembly: GCA_007258455.2. Classification (NCBI taxonomy): domain Eukaryota; kingdom Viridiplantae; phylum Streptophyta; class Pinopsida; order Cupressales; family Cupressaceae; genus Sequoia; species Sequoia sempervirens. The sequence goes on along the minus strand of VDFB02188971.1, from coordinate 22,914 downwards.
CATATACAAACAATTTGTTAACCATTATCTAATCGCAGCCAATAGGAGAAAACGTTTCATATGAAAGGACACAACATTTTGAGAAGACACGGCTGAAGGACGAGAGACGACTCTAGGCATAGATGGATACAAAGAGGAGGGTGACAGAAGGTTGGAGGGCATATAGAGAATAGAAAGAAGAGATAACTGTAGGAAAATAGACCATTACATCACCAAGTTCGAAATAAGGAAAATATAAGGAGGGAGAGCATATTCGGCTTTCCCATTAAAATTGAATCAAGCACCCACACCAATCAGATGTAGGAGAATACGACAAAGAGCATCATTGGAGAAATTAACAATCAGAGGCTATCGTCCCGTCAGCACAAGAGGAGAAATGTGTAAGAAGACCCAGTGATCATCGGCCTCATATCAAGCCCGACTCTTTTTGGTCCTTATATACGTATAGCACATTTGCTTCGGTTCATCTCAATCAACTTTATATCATACGAATCGATGTGGCGGATCTGATCATACATTGTTGGCAACATACAATCTATTGAAGTCAATCATATTGTCATCTGCATCTGAGTTCACACTGGTCGCATATAGCAAATTACATTTATCACAAGTATAAATAGAATAAACATACATAAATATTTGGAAGTGGATTATTTTATCATATTTCTCCATTGAAGTAATATCTTTCCTAAATTCTGAGTTGAGAGCAAAGTTTTTCTATTAAGGATCTTCACAGTGGTATCAGAGCAATGGTCCTGCCAACTTGTGGGAGAACAAAACAATGCAGACCTATCATCGAAAGGGAAACATGGCAGACCAGCTAGCCCAAGAATTGAAGAACTTCATGGAGCAAACCAACGGAAAATTCGAAAAGACCAACCAGCTCATTCTTCAAACTCTTCAAAGCATAAATAGCCACCACACACAAGAAAAAGCCAATCCAAGGAAGGAGGTACAATCAAATCATTCCTTGAACGAACATTCGACTCAAAGCTCCTCTCAAAGACCAACCATGCCTCCTTTCCTTCCAAGCAAAAATGCAGTAGAAGAAGTGGAAGTACAAAACTCATATAGTGCAAAAGATATTGCACTTATGTACGTGGCATTAGACCCGACAGTTAAAAAACTAGTGCCCTTCAAAGAGTATTATGAAGTCAAGACTCAAGCCAATGTTTGCAAAGGGAAGAATCATATCAGCAAAGACCTCAAATCTTGGGTCAATAAGATGACTTTTCCTTTCTTTGACGGTTCCGGGAAGATCACCGCCCAATCATGGGTTCAAAAGCTAGATATTTATCTCTCCCTCAGCCCCATGACCGAAGAAGATGCCATCAAATTTTCTGTCCTACACCTATCTGAGATAGCCCACGATTGGTGGCACCATAGACTCATCACGCAAGGGCACCAAAATGTAAACACCTACAATGAGTTTACTCAAAGACTCATTAACAGATTCGACCAAAGGCACCCCAAGTGGTATTTCAAGGAGCTCACCCAACTTAGGCAACAAGGAACAGTGGAAGAGTATGCAAATGAATTCCAAAGAATAGCAGTCATGGATCCTGATTTATCACAAAGGAGGCTTACCTATCTATTCATTGAAGGACTCAAGGAGTGTGATATACATCCCTAGTATTGGGCGGAAGTATATGGTTAGCCTATCATTTCGATCCTCGTGGTGGCGAGATGTCTGAAGGATGTCAATGGTTACTGGTGATACGGCCAACCGTGTGTTGCAATTGTTTTGAGTTGGGCCTTAGCGAATCTTTGAAGTGGTTTTGAGAGATTTTCTATTTTTAAACTGAGCCAGTGGAAGAGCACTATTTAGGCGAGAACTTTTGGATTCCGGTATTTAACTCAAAAGAATCGACTTGATTCATCGGTTTGTGATCGAGCCGGAGAAATCATGGAGTATTTAATGGTTTAATGAATAATTAATACTTTTGACTTTATATTAAAGTCACTTTATTAATTATTTAAATATTTAATTAAAAGGGGCGCATTATAAAGTATTCATTATACTTTATAATAAGGTGGAAAAATTAATATAATGATTAAGTGATTATTCATTTATTTGAGGGCGCCAATTATTAAATGTATTTCTCCTAAGTCAAAAGCGCATATTTAATCATTTAATTAAAATGATTATTAAAAGAGTCTTTGGGTCGAATTTTTACAAGGAGCTATATATTCACAGGAAGAACCAAATCGAACTCTTATGATATGATATTCAATTTGTCTTCTATTTGCTCTAAGCATTGGAGTTTGCAAAACCTAGGGTTTCAGCAAACGAATCGATTTTGGAGAACGATACCTCTTCAGAATCTGACATACTGAGACTGTGCAATACCGGTTGAAGATTGTCTTCTTAATTAGCTTCATTGAAGTTGCGATTGATCATATTGAATCGATTTCAGGAAGGAGATTCAGGGTTATTTCATCAGTCAACAGGGGCGACCTATCAGAGATTGCTTTCACAGAGATCTGGCATCTTTTCATTGGGCCGTACTATATTCTTTATTGTTGCTGCTGTACAGGCCGTACAAATCTGTACCTTCAAGGCCGTACCTCTCTATCAGGAAGAAGCGCCTTCATCTTTCAGTCTCTGGCAGAGGGATTCAGTGCGCCTAGGTTATCTGGAGTCTTTGCAACGTTTTCAGAGTCTAGAGTTTCATTTATTCATTCAGCCGTACTATTCTATTCTGTATTCTGGCGCCTGCAAGAAGAAATCAGGTTCCTTCGAAATAAATTAGTATTTCATTCATATGTTAATTTTTGCTATTGTAAATGCTCTGGAAATGCAATAAAGTGATGCGCCTATGACTTCTGAGCAAAATCTACGCATATTTCATGTTCTATGATTTATTTTGAATTTTTATGCTATTTTAGATTAAAATCGCAGCTCCTTGTTATTTTTCAAAAACCTAAAAAAAAAAAAAAAAATACAAAAAACGATGAAAACAAACAAAGTCGGCGTACACAGCTAGGGTTTTGGGGGTTGGGAATCACACGGATTCTTACGATTGGTATCGAGCATGATTTCACACCATCACGTACTTTTTAGGTTGCTTTAGAATCTGAGTGCTTTTGGTTGCTTTTTCATGAGTAGGGCATCATTCATTATACCAAAGAGATACGAGGGAGCGAGGGTAGAGCGAGTTGGGTGAGGTCCACCTATTCTGAAGGTAGGCGACATCAGGAGTTTGGGTATTCACGGATCCTAGCTCAAGCGGAAACGGTGTTGCAACCGATGTGACCGCTGAGAATTCCTCTGAGAGACATAGGGATTGAGCACGTTGGCGAAGGCGACATTCTTGATAGGATTCCGGGCGTAGGCATGATAACATGATGGACATGATGTCCCGGTTGATGGGCACTATTAGACTGTACTCCATCACGACCATTATATTGGTCGGACGGTCGGCGGGCGTAGGGTGGACCAGCCTTTGGCATCAGCACCACGACAGCCATCACCGACTTATCAGGAGCGTAGGCCTGGACAGCCTACATTCTTACCCAGAGATACCCCACCTCCGACTCCGGGGGCAGAGCAGCAGGGGCATCATCAGGAGTTTCAGCCGCATAATGGCATGTCAGTAGCAGATGTGACTAGGTTTCACGGTGAGTACCTATCATTGGCACCTGAGATCAAGCAGGCATTATCTTTTCATGAGTTTATGGATGTACATAAACCTAGAGGAGGAGGCAGATTTGACCGTAGAGCTCCTCAGCATCAACAGCCACAGCCACAGGTGAATAGGGACTTGCAGTACGCAGTCAGCAAAATCACCTTGCCATACTTTGATGGGTCTGATAAGACATTAGCGAGGTCGTGGGTCCAAAAACTGGACAACTATCTATCACTGAGACCTATGTAGGAGGACGAGGCCATTAAGTTTGCTACTTTGCATCTTGATGGGCTAGCGCATGATTGGTGGCACCACGGCATGTACACACTTGGCCATCATGCAGTTAATACTTACCAGGATTTCACCAGCAGGCTCATAGAGCGCTTTGATAAGAAGGATCCGGAACGTTATTTCAGGGAGCTAGCTCAGCTCAGGCAGACAGGTAGTTTGGATTCTTATATTGGTGAGTTTCAGAGAGTTGCAGTCATGGTGACTGGTATTTCAGAATGGAGACTCATTATACTCTTCGTTGAGGGTTTGACAGAACCTATGAGAGGTTGGGTAAAGGCTTTTGACCCTCCTACCCTTCAGGAGGCCATGAGGAAGGCGCGAAACATGGAGCTTGCAGCACCTCGCAGCAAGTTCAATTCAGGTTCGACACCCTACACGAGGCCTAATAGGTCTTTTGACAGAAATAAACCCTTTGACAGAAGGAAGGATCAACCGGATCCTAAAGGCGAGAATACACCACCAGCGCACGGCGGAAGCAGGCGACTTGCCCGGAAGAAAAAGTTGTGTTTTGGTGCAAAACACCTACGATGGCTTATGTATGCCCACTTGATCCCAAGGTCAAAAATGTCCGGATGGAGATGGTTTTATGAGAGAAGAGCAATCTGATCTGTTAGACCAGCAAGCTTATTCCGAGCATTCAGATGATGATAGGTCCGAAAATGAGGGTGAAAACGAAGGAGGAAGGAAGCTACAGGAAGCACACTTGACTAGCCTTCAGAGAGATGGGTCATTTAGGCTTCGCGGGCTTCTAGTAGGTCAGAAGGTGATCATGTTATTGGACACAGGTGCCACACATAATTTCATTGATGCATGGTTGGTAGAGAGATGTGGTATTCAGACATAAGAGTTTGAGGGTATCCGAGTCAAGGTGGCGGATGGGTACACCCTCAAATGTGACTGAAAGATTACTGATCTTCTAATGCGACTGAACAACTATGAGTTCAAGACTGAATTCTATGTTGTTAATATGGGAGATACTGATGTGGTGTTAGGGATGGCATGGTTGCATGATTTGGGTGAGTTCACACTCAATTTGCGAGACATGGAGATGAAGTTTAAGGTTGATGGGAGACCTCATGTCATCAAGGCTATTCGAGACAGTAATCTGAGGATGGTTTCATTCAGGCGGATGGAGAGGCTCATTCGCCATGATATGGTTGATTGGGCAGCAAAATGCATGTTGATGCCAGCCCAGCAGGAGCAGCAGAAGGGTGAGTACCACCCCGACATTCAGATATTGAGGACTAAACACTCCAAAGTGTTTAGTGACATTCCACCTGGTAGACCTCCAGACAGAGGCACGAAGCATATCATTGAGTTGGAGGAGGGCGCAAAGCCCATTATGATCACACCCTACAGGCATCCGAAACGACTCAAGGATGAGATAGAGAAGACCATCAATGAGTTGTTAGCTATGGGACACATTAGACCTAGCAAATCACCTTTTACTTCATCAATTGTATTGGTGAAGAAGGACGGGTCACTTCAGATGTGTATAGACTACCGCCAGCTAAACAAGAGGACGATTAAGAACAGGTACTCGATACCACGCATTGATGAGCTGATTGATGAGTTGCACGGAGCTATCTTCTTTACGAAGATTGATTTGAGATCTGGGTACCACCAGATTCAGATGAGGGAGCAGGACATTGAGAAAACCGCTTTCAGGTGTCATTGCGGTCACTTCGAGTTCTTGGTTATGCCGTTCGGTCTAACCAATGCACCTGCCACCTTTTAGGCTACCATGAACAGGGTTTTCAGTTCTCAGCTGCGGAGATTTGTATTGGTCTTCTTCGACGACATTCTGGTAAATAGCAGGTCATGGGAGGAGCATTTAGCTCACTTAGACGCAGTTTTGGGCATCTTGGCTGATGAGTCATTCTATGCCAAGGAATCCAAGTGCGATGAAATATTTCGAGCCAAATTTTTTCGATTTTTTACAATTTCAGATTACAAGCACCCGTTAAGGTTAGATGATAAACCAAAACGTACGGAAGCAACTCTAACCAGTATGTACACCAGGATCCCGATGTGGGCAAGGTGTGAGCATTGGTCAGAGAATCTGAATCAAACTGCTTATGCAAAAAGCAACTCTAACCAAGAATGGCGCCGATGATGGCGAGCATATGGTCAGAGGATCTTCTACTCTAAATACTGAAAGGGAACTCAACGTCAAGTATGTGCTACCCAATCCAATGCGGAGTGAGGGGCGACCATATGACGGAGTGATTACAATAACAATGCTTGAAGGAGAAATGCTGAAAGCTGAAAACACTCAACACCCAGAATGTGCTTGCTAACCCAGAATGGGAGAGTAGCTACCATAGGGCGGAGATTTATCTATTACAACAAGAACTGAAGGAAGAATAAGTATTACAATAGCGATGAGCAATAATAAGAACAACTGGTCAGTACTACTGCCAGCTTACAAAGATGTCATTGCCTGCAATATCAAGACTTAAGATGCTCTTTCAAATGATGCATTCAACAAGGAAGCTTCTGTAAAGTATACAATGAAATCTCAACACCAACCAGATAAGGAAGATGCAGATTTCTTAAACTATCATACAAATCTGCACTTTTTGTCATAAAACCAGCAACCTATGAATTTACTCATATGCTCATAACTCTCTCATTTCTCACCCAAATGATCTCAAATCTTATGCAATAGACCCTCAAAATGATGGCGCCTAACTTAGTAATAAGAAATGGCATCTAAAAATGGTTATTAATTACTGACACGAATCCCAATGCACTCTAGAAAGTTCGGCCTTCAAGGAATGACGGATTTGCATTATAAAATCATAAGCTTCGTATTAAAATCTGCAAATATTCATGAAGGGGCGCCCTTACCAATAAGATACAATGACACAATACCCAGAACGAGATTATTTATGTTTTCTGATTTACAAATGAAAACACGGATCTGCTGTAGCTTAAAATGCAAAATGCTGAAACCCACTAATATGCAAAACAGATCTAATAATGCACAAGCTGAAACAATGCTCAAAACTAAATGCAAACTCACAAATCTATCTTAAATCACCACTAGTTGCTGTCTTTCAAGCGAGAAGCAATGCCCAAGCTAGGAGGCCTTCATTCCTCGAAGCAATCCCAAAGCCAATCCGGCAGCATAACATTCCTGTAGATAAAAGATACCCAAATGATGATCCAAGTCTTCCTTTTATAATTTCAGGTTGACTTCTCGAAACCCTAAACTCCTCTCAAAGTCAAAAACCCTAATCTCCTCAAAGATGGCGTCCTTTTCCTTCAAGTTGAATATTCACTTTTAAAATAAATTCAATACTTTAATAAATGCGCCCACCTTATATCTTGATTTGACTTTGGATAAAATATAAAATAATCCTTAATGAGGCGCCACCCTCAAAAGGACCACTTTTCAAAACAACATAAAGTCAATAGACTAGGCCAAGGGGTCAACGTTCGAATAAAATATTAAAACGTGACTTTTAATTAAATATATCAACTTATCTCTCCAATTGTGCCCTGAAGCCAATAATGACCAAGTCAACTGACCAAACTGAAGTAAGAAGTCAACCAAGCCGAACCCAACTGAAAAACTGTTAGAAATAGAATTTACTAAAAATAGTAAATTCCTGAAGATGCTCAGAAAGCCGAGATGAACATACCACTGCGAAGCTCTCTAAAAACCCAGAAAGAATCCGCCATTGAATCCACTAACTCTGAGCAAGGACATCCTTAAAAATAGGAAACCCTAATTTTACCTTCCGACTAGCCTTCGGGTTCCCAGAAAAAAGGCCAACGGTCACTGGAAAGATCAGGTTTGAGAAGGGGACATTACAATCCGCCCTTCCCAAAATTGCTTGTCCTCAAGCAATACCACCACAACTCCAGAAATTTGAAAACTAGTCCATACGCAACAAGTATGATCCCTGGTTCCCAAATGCGTCTCAAGAAAAACCCACCATGCCGATGGTGCACCACTCTGATCACATCAATGAAAATATCATGCCGATGCTGCACTGACTCCCCTTGTAACTCCAAAGTGTTACCATCTATGATACTCAAACTGAAAGATCTTAAAGGAGGGGGATCAAAATCATGCAACATCTCATGTCCACAATGCCTCGAATTAACAGTATCAACCACACTACTGTCAATCACAATTCTAAGCAATAGGAGAGATAGTCTACTCAAATCAAAATCGAACTCCTCCGCATACCTCCACATGGTAACAAACGGAACCATGATTGCAAATGTGACATCTGCAAATCTTCTTGCAAAGAGGAAGGCAATCTTTTGCAAGAGCTCAACAAATTCAAACTCAGGACCCCACATGAATTCCCTATGCCTCAACTGAATTATCATGGCACAACTAAGAAGTCTGAAGAATTTTTTCACCATTCCAACCCCAAGAGTCTCAAAATATAGATTCAAAACATGGGGTAGCTCATTGTCATGAACCAATAATGAAAATAAACCATCAGAGTTTGCATCACAAACCTCCAAAGTGGCTGAAAAACCCGCTAAAGCCATCTCCATCAGAAAACTACTACTTCTTTGATCAGGAGGGAGGTACCAACTCTCCTGAATGAAAGTAACTCCATAAGTAAGGTGGCTGGTCTGCCTCCAACCAGCAAACTCGTGTCTCAAAATCTGCCCTTGTCTGAGCTGAAAGTCACTTCCAAGAACTACCGATCGTTGATCTTTCCAACCCATATTCAAAATTTCTCTCCAATCCATTTGTTGATGAACAAACGGAACCATCAAGTAGCTGGAAAAGAAGGGAACAACATCAACAAGTCTGGAAATTTGTTCCTTATCCCTCCAAGAGTCTTTTCCATAAGTAATAAACTCTGACAACCCAAGTTGAGAATCCCAAGCATGGATACCCAACTGAAAGTGATTTTCAACACACTGCAAGGAAATCTCTACACATTCCCAAGTGCTAGTGAGAACCACGTGCCTTCTCACGAAACTGATGCCCCATCTAGTAAATCCTTGAAGCTTAACCATGAAAGCTTCCACCTTAAGGGAGTATGAAACATAAAGTGGCTTCAAATTCAGCTCCCAAAACTGATCAATGTGATTCCAAACATCATTCCACCCAAGGGATGGATTTTCAAGAGTGCACCCACCAAAGTCTAGTTCACTTTTTTCCCATTCCTCCTGAGTAGTAGGTCTGAAATCTTCACTCGTTGCTGCTGTAATGAAGTTACCAACAGCTACCAAGACTTGTCTCATCAACACCTTGATGTCATAGATGTTGAAATTTCCTTGCTTCGTCACCTCCCATGTAGAAACTCCATCCTCAAACCCACTTATGCATCCGTTACTACTCAACATACGTGGGACATCCTCATGGAGTGAGATCAAAGCATCCAAGCACCGAAAACCATACTCATTTTCATTCTCCATTTCATCCTCTACTTCATAGAGAGGATTATCATAACTTTTCTCATCACCTTCTTGAAAAAGAGGATTGTCATAAACTTGAAAGTCATTCCTTTCATCTTGCTGCTCCAAATCTGCACATGCAACCTTTGATTTTCTTGTGAAACCTTCAAGATCAAACTCCTCTCGAAGACTATCAACCTCATCAATTACTTGCTTGATTTCTCCAGCTCTTCGTGCATCCTCTTGCTCCTTGAAAAGTTTGAAATCTGCAAACTGGTCTTCAACCTTTCTTAGAGCCAACTGAGTTTCTTTCAACTTGTCCTCTGTTGATTTAAGCTCCAAGGTGAGCTCATCAACCATACTCTCCCTTTCTTCGAAAACAATGAAGGCCTTCTTTGCAGATTCAACGGCATGATCTTGATCTTCAATCAAGTGTATGTATGCTGATTTCAATGTCTCCAAAGAGCCTCTGATAAGTTGCAAGTTAGGAAGAGCAACTTCATCCTTAACTCCACTTCGTCTCTCTTCAGACTGAGCCTTCCAATAGAGATCATCAACCAAATTGTGTGTGCGATCAAATAGGGATAGCGCTTGTACTTCTTTTCCAAAAGATACCTTGCATTGATCTTCCCACTCATGAACATGCAAAGACGGTGAACTGCTGATAGGCTGCAACTGAAAATCAGAACTTCGTTCCTTGCCTTTGCTGCCCTCTTTGCTACTCCAACATTCTTGTAATTCACCACCAACTAGCAGAGAATGCTCATCATCATAAAAAGCATCATACTCCACAAATTCTTCAACCCATTGCTTGCAATCAGCTTCGTGCATTGATAAATCTGATTTGTGTTTAGTAACACTTTCAAACTCTCCATCTTCAAGAGCCATATGGTCTTCTAGCTCTTCTTCATCACTGCTTCCTTGATCAAACATTAGACCAGCATCCAACCTGCTCAAGGAATCATATTTGTCCGCTGTTCGGAAAGTTTCTGTAACCACAAATTCCTCTTTAGTAGCTGCAACCACTCCAAAGAGATCATTATGGAATTTTGTGGAACAATCTTCTTCTTCAAAGACAACTTCTCCTCCAAGGGCCACCTCATAGTCTACTGTGCAACCTGGTTCTTGTTCTTCATCAGGATCAAAGGGAAACGTATCCCACACAGGTTCTTTAACATAACTTGATGCCAACACACCCGGATCCCAAATGCTAGTGGGCTGATTAAGATGATCAACTGGAAAAAACTTATCATGCTCCCCTTGTAGTGATGACTCTTTGAATAAGTCAAGTCCCAATTCACTTAAGCTGAAATCATCAAAAAAGTTTCTCTCCAATGGCTCAGTTTGCTGATCAATCCCAAGACCAACAATGTCACCCCCGAAATGAAGTGAAGAATCTTCAATGTTTGTTGTTTGAAAAACTTCATCTTCATTATCTTCTATGGAACCCTCATGAGAGAGTATGTTGCTGATTTTTTTATGTGAGACTTCTTGGGAAGTTAAGACAGCAACACGAGGAAAATCCTTCCTCATCAAATCCTCTGTATGATCTCGCATAAACTCCTTAGACTCATCACCAACATCATCACTTGCTGTCACATGCAAATCTAGGGAAGTATTATGAGGCTCTCCCATACATTCCTCAACTGTCAAGGTTTCTATATCAAGCTTACAATCATTTTGAGGTGACATGTGCACCTTGCTGGTGCTTTCTTCAATATTAGTTGACTGATTTTTCTCTTCGACATGTTCATTTGTGGGCTGCAATCCACAAATAGGCACTTCATCTCTTTTCCTTCCTTGCACCTCGCAAGAACTATGCCAGGTATGTTCTCGCTTCCTCCTAATCATTTTCTTTTTGATGTAGTTGACCATAGCTCCGCTTCAGCAGAATAAACGCCCATTAATAATCTAAAAAGGCATCAAATGAAACATCGCTTCTAAACTCATTTGTCATGCTCTGATAATCTCTGCAGAGTATGTCAGCCTCGTGTTCACATTTCCTCTTGAACTGGCATTCTTTAGAAACCCCAATCAAATCTGACTTCTCAGACTTAGCATAAATTTTTCTGATTCCACACCTGAACTCAGGATCCTTCAATAGCGCATTATTACCGCATTAACTCAAGTAGAGACTTCTTCAGTCATCTTTCTCTGCTCGTAGTGTCTCGTATCTCTCTGCCACTCGACCAATAAAATGAACTTCGCTAAGTACAGATGGCGGTGATCTTGCCTCGATACCACTAAATATTCCTCGAAAGCCAATTTTTTACTTTTTTCAAATTGCGATTGTAAAGCAAAGGCACCCGCATAAGTTAGAGAATAAACCAAAACGCAAGAAAGCAATCCCCTAACCGTAATGGCTCGATGATGCTGCAGCATTGGTTCGAGGATCTAAAACAACCGCTTATGCCGTGAACTCTAACCAAAGATGGCTCGGCGATGGCGCAGCATTGATCGCAGGGTCTTCTATTCTAAATGCGTAAAGAACTCAACGCCAAGTATGTGCTACCCAATCCAATGCGGAGTGAGGGGTGACCATATGACGGAGTGATTACAGAAAGCAAAGCTTGAAATGAAATGCTGAAAGCTGAAAAACTACTCAACACCCAGAATGTGCTTGCTCACCCAAAATGGGAAGTAGCTACCATAGGGCGGAGTTATCACTATTTCACTCTAGTACTGAAAGCAAGATCGAGTATTGCAAATAATGACAAAGCAATATTAAGGAATACTGGTCAGTACTACTGCCAGTTTACAAAATATAATTATTGCCTGCAATGTCAATATATCAGAGTCTTTCCAGATGGAGTAATCAACAATATATCTGTTACAAGCTCTAAGTAAACCACTATGCCAAAATCCAAATCAGAAAATGCAGATTTCTCGAACTGTCATAACCAGATCTGCACTTTAACATATAACCAGCAGCTTACAACCTCCATGAATTGTTCATAACTTTCTCAGATGTTATCCGTTTGATGCGAAATAAAATGCATTACTCTCTCAAGACATAGGCGACCAACACAAGACACTAAGACTGATCAAAACGACCCTAATTTAATTTGCACGGACTCCAATGCAGTTTAAAAAGGTACGACCAAGCTGGAAAAGTCGACCTCTCTTAAAAAATTCAATACAACACTAAAAAACTTGAAACTTGAACTATTGAAGCGCCCTTCCTAGACAAAGAGAGTGGGTTAATACCCAGATGCAATAATTTTGTCTTTTTTGAATTATGACTTAAAACATGAATCTGCTGTCTACAACAATGCAAGATATCGGGAAACACTATTATGCTGTAACCAATTTAAGTTTGCAATAAGTCAAAATACAATGCACTAACTTAAATGCAACTCACAATACAATGAATCACCACTAGATGTTGTCTTGCAAACACGAAGCGATGCCCAAGCTAAGAGGCCTTCATTCCTCGAAGCAGTTCCAGAGCCAATCCGGCAGCATAACAATATAGTAGACCAAAGATGTGAAATGATGCTCCAAGACTCCTTTTTATAATTCTCCAGTTGACTTCTCAAAACCCTAAAATCCACTTTTAGGTCAAAACCCAATCTCCTCAAGGATGGGCGTACTTTTTCCTTCAAGGCTTAAGATTTGATATTTTAAATAAATATCATACTTTGATAAATGCGCCCTTCATAACCTTGCTTTGACTTTGGGAATAATTAAAATAATCTTTTAATGAGGGCGCCACCCTCAAAGACCACTTTTTTAAAAACAACATTAAGTCATTAAATCTAGGCCAAGGGTCAACGTTAAAATATAATATTTAAACGGACTTTTTAATTAAATGACTTTAACTTATCCTTCAATGTGCCTGCCAATATCGAAAGTAAAACATTCTGACCAAACCGGGCGCGTGAAGTCAACCGAAAGCCGAACCTTTAACCGGAAGCCGCGCGAAAAATAGAATTTACTAAAAATAGTAAATTCCAGTTCAATGCCGAGATGATCATACCATCACAAGCTTCCTTCAAAACCCGTAAAGAATCCGCCATTGAATCCACCATCTCGTAGTAAATGACTCCTCTCAAAAATAGGAAACCCTACTTTACCTTTCTCCACTAGCCTTCTGCTCCTGTGAAAGGCCAATCTGCCATCGAAAGATACCGTTTGAGAAGGGGACATTACAATCCGCTTCTCTAAAATCAAGCGATCCTCAAGTAATACCGGCCACAACTCCGTAAATTTGAAACTATCCATACGCAATGTAAGGATCCCCGGGTTCCCAACAAGTACCAGAAAGCCTACCATGCCGATGCCGCGACCGCCTGGACACATCAATGAAAATATCATGCCGATGCCGCGACCGCTCCCCTTGTAACTCCAAAGTGTTATCATCTATGATACTCAAACTGAAAGATCTTAAAGGAGGGAAATCAAAATCATGCAACATCTCATGTCCACGATCCCCCGAATTAACAGTATCAACCGTACTACTGTCAATCACCATTCTAAGCAATAGGAGAGATAGTCTACTCAAATCAAAATCGAACTCCTCCGCATACCTCCACATGGTAACAAACGGGACCATGACTGCAAGTGTGACCTCTACAAATCTTCTTGCAAAGAGGAAGGCAATCCTTTGCATGAGCTCAACAAATTCAAACTCAGGACCCCACATGAATTCCCTATGCCTCAACTGAATTATCACGGCACAACTAAGAAGTCTGAAGAATTGTTTCACAATTCCAACCCCAAGAGTCTCAAAATATAGATTCAAAACATGGGGTAACTCATGGTCATGAACCAATAATGAAAATAAACCATCAGAGTTTGCATCACAAACCTCCAAAGTGGCTGAAAAACCCACTAAAGCCATCTCCATCAGGAAACTACCACTTCTTTGATCAGGAGTGATGTACCAACTCTCCTGAATGAAAGCAACTCCATAAGTAAGGTGGCTGGTCTGCCCCCAACCAGCAAACTCGTGTCTCAAATTCTGCCCTTGTCTGAGCTGAAAGTCACTTCCAAGAACTATCGATCGTTGATCTTTCCAACCCATATTCAAAATTTCTCTCCAATCCATTTGTTGATGAACAAACGGAACCATCAAGTAGTTGGGAATGAAGGGAACAACATCAACAAGTCTGGAAATTTGTTCCTTATCCCTCCAAGGATCTTTTTCATAAGTAAGTAATAAACTCTGACAACCCAAGTTGAGAATCCCAAGCATGGATACCCAACGGGAAGTGATTTTCAACACACTGCAAGAAATCTCTACACATTCCCAAGTGCTAGTGAGAACCACATGCCTTCTCACGAAACTGATGCCCCATCTAGTAAATCCTTGAAGCTTAACCATGAAAGCTTCCACCTTAAGGAAGTATGAAACATAGAGTGGCTTCAAATTCAGCTCCCAAAACTAATCAATATGATTCCAAACATCATTCCACCCAAGGGATGGATTGTCAAGAGTGCACCCACCAAAGTCTAGTTCATCTTTTTCCCATTCCTTCTGAGTAGTAGGTCTGAAATCTTCACTCATTGCTGCTGTAATGAAGTTACCAACAGCTACCAAGACTTGTCTCATCAACACCTTGATGTCATAGATGTTGCAATTTCCTTGCTTCGTCACCTCCCATGTAGAAACTCCATCCTCAAACCCACTTATGCATTCATTACTAATCAACAGACGTGGCACTTCCTCATGGAGTGATATCGAGGCATCCAAGCACTGGAAACCAAACTCAGTTTCATTCTCTATTTCATCCTCTACTTCATAGAGAGGATTATCATAACTTTTCTCATCACCTTCTTGAAAAAGAGGATTGTCATAAACTTGAAAGTCATTCCTTTCGTCTTGCTGCTCCAAATCTGCACATGCAACCTTTGATTTTCTTGTGAAACCTTCAAGATCAAACTCATCTCGAAGACTATCAATCTCATCAATTACTTGCTTGATTTCTCCAGCTCTTCGTGCATCCTCTTGCTCCTTGAAAAGTTTGAAATCTGCAAACTGGTCTTGAATCTTTCTTAGAGTCAACTGAGTTTCTTTCAACTTGTCCTTTGTTGATTTAAGCTCCAAGGTGAGCTCATCAACCATATTCTCCCTTTCTTCGAAAACAAGGAAGGCCTTCTTTGCAGATTCAACGGCATGATCTCTATCTTCAATCAAGCCTATGTATGCTGATTAAACGCCCAAAGAGCCTCTCGAGTAGGTTGCAAGTTAGAAGTATAACCATCCTTAACTCACTTCGCCTCTTCGTGACCGAGCCTTCCAGAGATCATCAACCAAATTGTGTGCCATCAAATAGGGATAGCTTGTACTTTTTCCAAAAGATAATTTTGCATTGATCTTCCCACTCATGAACATGCAAAGGCGGTGAACTGCTGATAGGCTGCAACTGAAAATCAAAACTTCGTTCCTTGCCTTTGCTGCCCTCCTTGCTACTCCAACATTCTTGTACTTCACCACCAACCAGCGAGAATGCTTCACCATCATAAAAAGCATCATACTCCACAAATTCTTCTGCCAACCCATTGCTTGCAATCGCCTTCGCATTGATAAATTCATTTGTGTTTAGTAACACTTTCAAACTCTCCATCTTCAAGGGCCATATGGTCTTCCAGCTCTTCTTCTTCATCACTGCCTCCTTGATCAAACATTAGACCAGCATCCAACCTGCTCAAGGAATCATATTTGTCCGTTGTTCAGAAAGTTTCTGTTCGAAAAGTTTCTGTAACCACAGATTCCTCTTTAGTGGCTGCAACCACTCCAAAGAGATCATTATGGAATTTTGTGGCACAATCTTCTTCTTCAAAGACAACTTCTCCTCCAAGGGCCACCTCATAGTTTACCGTGCAACCTGGTTCTTGTTCTTCATCAGGATCAAAGGGAAACTTATCCCACACAGGTTCTTTGACATAACTTGATGCCAACACACCCGGATCCCAAATGCTAGTGGGCTGATTAAGATGATCAACTGGAAAAAACTTATCATGCTCCCCTTGTAGTGATCTAATTTTTAACAAGCTGTCCCACCACTTGCCGAAATCATCAAAAGTCTCTCCAATGGCTCGGCTTGTCGATCAATCCCAAGACCAACAATGTCACCCCAAATGAAGTGAAGAATCTTCAATGTTTGTTGTTTGAAAACTTCATCTTCATTATCTTCTGGAACCCCTCATGAGAGTATAAATGCTGATTTTTTATGTGAGACTTCTTGGGGAAGTTAAGACAACAACACCTAGGAAAATCCTTCGCCAAATCCTCCTCCGTGATGATCTCCGCGATAAACTCCTTAGACTCATCACTAACATCATCACGGTTACATGCAAATCTAGGAAGTATTATGAGTGCTCTCCCATACATTCCTCAACTGTCAAGGTTTCTATATCAAGCTTACGATCATTTTGAGGTGACATGTGCACCTTGCTTGTGCCTTCTTCAATATTAGTTGACTGATTTTTCTTTCGACATGTTCATTTGTGGGCTGCAAACCACAAATAGACACTTCTTCTTCCTTCATTGCACCTGCAACCATGGCATGTTCTGCTTCCTCCTTAATCATTTTCTTGATGTAGTTGACCATAGCCCGCTTTCCAGGGTAATAAGTCACCACACAATCCAAAAAGGTATCAAATGAAACACCGTTCTTAAACTCCTCTGTCATGCTTTGATAATCTTTATGGAGTTTGGCGGCCTCATGTTCACATTTCCTCTTGAACTGGCATTCTTTAGAAATCCCAATCAAATCCGACTTCTCAGACTTAGCATAAATCTTTCTGATTCCACACCTTAACTCAGGATCCTTCAATAGCGTACACATATCATGCATTAACTCAAGTAGAGACTTCTCTGTAGTCATCTTTCTCTGTTCGTAGTGTCTGGTATCTCTGTCACTCATCTGTCAAGTGAACTTTGTTGGGCACAGGATGGCAGGATCTTGGCTCTGATACCACTGAAATATTCCAAGCCAAATTTTTTCGTATTTCAATTTACAAATTACAAAGCAGTGCACCCGTTAAGGTTAGAGGAGAAAACCAAAACGTGCAAGAAAGCAACTCTAACCAGAATGGCGCCGATGATGGCGAGCATTGGTCAGAGGATCTAAAACAAACTGCTTATGCTATAACTCTAACCAGTATGGCGCCGATGATGGCGAGCATTGGTCAGAGGGTCTTCTATTCTAAATGCAGAAAAGAACTCAACGTCAAGTATGTGCTACCCAATCCAATGCGGAGTGAGGGGTGACCATATGACGGAGTGATTACAGAAAGCAAAGCTTGAAATGAAATGCTGAAAGCTGAAAAACTACTCAACACCCAGAATGTGCTTGCTCACCCAGAATGGGAAGTAGCTACCATAGGGCGGAGTTATCACTATTTCACTCTAGTACTGAAAGCAAGATCGAGTATTGCAAATAATGACAAAGCAATATTAAGGAATACTGGTCAGTACTACTGCCAGTTTACAAAATATAATTATTGCCTGCAATGTCAATATATCAGAGTCTTTCCAGATGGAGTAATCAACAATATATCTGTTACAAGCTCTAAGTAAACCACTATGCCAAAATCCAAATCAGAAAATGCAGATTTCTCGAACTGTCATAACCAGATCTGCACTTTAACATATAACCAGCAGCTTACAACCTCCATGAATTGTTCATAACTTTCTCAGATGTTATTCGTTTGATGCGAAATAAAATGCATTACTCTCTCAAGACATAGGCGACCAACACAAGACACTAAGACTGATCAAAACGACCCTAATTTAATTTGCACGGACTCCAATGCAGTTTAAAAAGGTACGGCCAAGCTGGAAAAGTTGACCTCTCTTAAAAAATTCAATACAACACTAAAAAACTTGAAACTTGAACTATTGAAGCGCCCTTCCTAGACAAAGAGAGTGGGTTAATACCCAAATGCAATAATTTTGTCTTTTTTGAATTATGACTTAAAACATGAATCTGCTGTCTACAACAATGCAAGATGCTGAAACACTAATATGCCAAAACTAATTTAAGTTTGCAATAAGCTGAAATACAATGCACGAACTTAAATGCAACTCACAATACAATGAATCACCACTAGATGTTGTCTTTCAAACACGAAGCGATGCCCAAGCTAGGAGGCCTTCATTCCTCGAAGCAGTCCCAGAGCCAATCCAGCAACATAACAGTATAGTCGACAAAAGATACCAAATGATGTTCCAAGACTCCTTTTTATAATTCTCCAGTTGACTTCTCAAAACCCTAAAATCCACTTTTAGGTCAAAAACCCTAATCTCCTCAAGGAGGGCGTACTTTCTCTTCAAGGCTTAAGATTTGACATTTTAAATAAATATCATACTTTGATAATTGCGCCCCTCATAATCCTTGCTTTGACTTTGGGAATAATTAAAATAATCTCTTAATGAGGGCGCCACTCTCAAAGACCCACTTTTAAAAACAACATTAAGTCATTAAATCTAAGCCAAGGGGTCAACGTTAAAATATAATATTTAAACATGACTTTTTTAATTAAATGACTTAACCTTCTGAATGTGCCCTGAAGCCAATACTGAGCAAAACATCTGACCAAACTGAAGCAGGAAGTCAACCGAGCTGAACTCAACTGGAAGCTGCCAAAAATAAAATTTACTAAAAATAGTAAATTCCAAAAAGTGCTCTGAATGCCGAGATGATCATACCACTGCGAAGCTCTCTGAAAACCCAGAAAGAATCCGCCATTGAATCCACCATCTCTGAGCAATGACCTCAAAAATAGGAAACCCTAATTTTACCTTCCGACTAGCCTTTGGGTTCCCAGAAAAAAGGCCAACGGTCACTGGAAAGATCAGGTTTGAGAAGGGGACATTACAATCCGCCCTTCCCAAAATTGCTTGTCCTCAAGCAATACCACCACAACTCCAGAAATTTGAAAACTAGTCCATACGCAACAAGTATGATCCCTGGTTCCCAAATGCGTCTCAGGAAAAACCCACCATGCCGATGCTGCACCACTCTGATCACATCAATGAAAATATCATGCCGATGCTGCACTGACTCCCCTTGTAACTCCAAAGTGTTACCATCTATGATACTCAAACTGAAAGATCTTAAAGGAGGGGGATCAAAATCATGCAACATCTCATGTCCACAATGCCCCGAATTAACAGTATCAACCACACTACTGTCAATCACAATTCTAAGCAATAGGAGAGATAGTCTACTCAAATCAAAATCGAACTCCTCCGCATACCTCCACATGGTAACAAACGGAACCATGATTGCAAATGTGACATCTGCAAATCTTCTTGCAAAGAGGAAGGCAATCTTTTGCAAGAGCTCAACAAATTCAAACTCAGGACCCCACATGAATTCCCTATGCCTCAACTGAATTATCATGGCACAACTAAGAAGTCTGAAGAATTTTTTCACCATTCCAACCCCAAGAGTCTCAAAATATAGATTCAAAACATGGGGTAGCTCATTGTCATGAACCAATAATGAAAATAAACCATCAGAGTTTGCATCACAAACCTCCAAAGTGGCTGAAAAACCCGCTAAAGCCATCTCCATCAGAAAACTACCACTTCTTTGATCAGGAGGGAGGTACCAACTCTCCTGAATGAAAGTAACTCCATAAGTAAGGTGGCTGGTCTGCCTCCAACCAGCAAACTCGTGTCTCAAAATCTGCCCTTGTCTGAGCTGAAAGTCACTTCCAAGAACTACCGATCGTTGATCTTTCCAACCCATATTCAAAATTTCTCTCCAATCCATTTGTTGATGAACAAACGGAACCATCAAGTAGCTGGAAATGAAGGGAACAACATCAACAAGTCTGGAAATTTGTTCCTTATCCCTCCAAGAGTCTTTTCCATAAGTAATAAACTCTGACAACCCAAGTTGAGAATCCCAAGCATGGATACCCAACTGAAAGTGATTTTCAACACACTGCAAGGAAATCTCTACACATTCCCAAGTGCTAGTGAGAACCACGTGCCTTCTCACGAAACTGATGCCCCATCTAGTAAATCCTTGAAGCTTAACCATGAAAGCTTCCACCTTAAGGGAGTATGAAACATAAAGTGGCTTCAAATTCAGCTCCCAAAACTGATCAATGTGATTCCAAACATCATTCCACCCAAGGGATGGATTTTCAAGAGTGCACCCACCAAAGTCTAGTTCACTTTTTTCCCATTCCTCCTGAGTAGTAGGTCTGAAATCTTCACTCGTTGCTGCTGTAATGAAGTTACCAACAGCTACCAAGACTTGTCTCATCAACACCTTGATGTCATAGATGTTGAAATTTCCTTGCTTCGTCACCTCCCATGTAGAAACTCCATCCTCAAACCCACTTATGCATCCGTTACTACTCAACATACGTGGGACATCCTCATGGAGTGAGATCAAAGCATCCAAGCACCGAAAACCATACTCATTTTCATTCTCCATTTCATCCTCTACTTCATAGAGAGGATTATCATAACTTTTCTCATCACCTTCTTGAAAAAGAGGATTGTCATAAACTTGAAAGTCATTCCTTTCATCTTGCTGCTCCAAATCTGCACATGCAACCTTTGATTTTCTTGTGAAACCTTCAAGATCAAACTCCTCTCGAAGACTATCAACCTCATCAATTACTTGCTTGATTTCTCCAGCTCTTCGTGCATCCTCTTGCTCCTTGAAAAGTTTGAAATCTGCAAACTGGTCTTCAACCTTTCTTAGAGCCAACTGAGTTTCTTTCAACTTGTCCTCTGTTGATTTAAGCTCCAAGGTGAGCTCATCAACCATACTCTCCCTTTCTTCGAAAACAATGAAGGCCTTCTTTGCAGATTCAACGGCATGATCTTGATCTTCAATCAAGTGTATGTATGCTGATTTCAATGTCTCCAAAGAGCCTCTGATAAGTTGCAAGTTAGGAAGAGCAACTTCATCCTTAACTCCACTTCGTCTCTCTTCAGACTGAGCCTTCCAATAGAGATCATCAACCAAATTGTGTGTGCGATCAAATAGGGATAGCGTTTGTACTTCTCTTCCAAAAGATACCTTGCATTGATCTTCCCACTCATGAACATGCAAAGACGGTGAACTGCTGATAGGCTGCAACTGAAAATCAGAACTTCGTTCCTTGCCTTTGCTGCCCTCTTTGCTACTCCAACATTCTTGTACTTCACCACCAACTAGCAGAGAATGCTCATCATCATAAAAAGCATCATACTCCACAAATTCTTCAACCCATTGCTTGCAATCAGCTTCGTGCATTGATAAATCTGATTTGTGTTTAGTAACACTCTCAAACTCTCCATCTTCAAGAGCCATATGGTCTTCTAGCTCTTCTTCTTCATCACTGCCTCCTTGATCAAACATTAGACCAGCATCCAACCTGCTCAAGGAATCATATTTGTCCGCTGTTCGGAAAGTTTCTGTAACCACAAATTCCTCTTTAGTGGCTGCAACCACTCCAAAGAGATCATTATGGAATTTTGTGGAACAATCTTCTTCTTCAAAGACAACTTCTCCTCCAAGGGCCACCTCATAGTCTACTGTGCAACCTGGTTCTTGTTCTTCATCAGGATCAAAGGGAAACTTATCCCACACAGGTTCTTTAACATAACTTGATGCCAACACACCCGGATCCCAAATGCTAGTGGGCTGATTAAGATGATCAACTGGAAAAAACTTATCATGCTCCCCTTGTAGTGATGACTCTTTGAATAAGTCAAGTCCCAATTCACTTAAGCTGAAATCATCAAAAAAGTTTCTCTCCAATGGCTCAGTTTGCTGATCAATCCCAAGACCAACAATGTCACCCCCGAAATGAAGTGAAGAATCTTCAATGTTTGTTGTTTGAAAAACTTCATCTTCATTATCTTCTATGGAACCCTCATGAGAGAGTATGTTGCTGATTTTTTTATGTGAGACTTCTTGGAAGTTAAGACAGCAACACGAGGAAAATCCTTCCTCATCAAATCCTCCGTATGATCTCGCATAAACTCCTTAGACTCATCACCAACATCATCACTTGCTGTCACATGCAAATCTAGGGAAGTATTATGAGGCTCTCCCATACATTCCTCAACTGTCAAGGTTTCTATATCAAGCTTACAATCATTTTGAGGTGACATGTGCACCTTGCTGGTGCCTTCTTCAATATTAGTTGACTGATTTTTCTCTTCGACATGTTCATTTGCGGGCTGCAAACCACAAACAGACACTTCTTCTTCCTTCCTTGCACCTGCAACCATGGTATGTTTTGTTTCCTCCTTAATCATTTTCTTGATGTAGTTGACCATAGCCCACTTTCCAGGGTGATAAATCACCACACAATCCAAAAAGGCATCAAATGAAACATCGTTCTTAAACTCCTCTGCCATGCTCTGATAATCTTTCTGGAGTTTGGCGGCCTCATGTTCACATTTCCTCTTGAACTGGCATTCTTTAGAAATCCCAATCAAATCCGACTTCTCAGACTTAGCATAAATCTTTCTGATTCCACACCTTAACTCAGGATCCTTCAATAGCGTACACATATCATGCATTAACTCAAGTAGAGACTTCTCTGTAGTCATTCTGCTCAGAGTGTCCGGTATCTCGCCACTATCTCATTAAATGAACTTCGCGGCACAAAGATGCGGATCTTGGCTCATACCACCTAAATATTC
>VDFB02188970.1:0-12097 GCA_007258455.2 Sequoia sempervirens | reverse complement strand
CTAGGGTAGAGGGATAGGGTTGGGGGTTTACGGTTGAGGGTTCATCCCTTGGGATTTACATCCTAGGGTTGAGGGTTTAGGGTTGACAAGATTCTTATAATAATAAATCTATTATGGGTTAATGGTTAAGGGTTCATCCCCTAGGCTTTAGGTCTCAGGGTTGAGAGATAGTGTTTATTGTTTAGGGTTTAGAGTTGACAAGATGCTTAGAATAACACATCTATTATGGGTTGAGGGTTAATGGTTCATCCCCTAGGATTTAGGTCCTAGGGTTGAGGGATATACTTTAGGTTTTAGGGTTTAGGATTGAAAAGATGCTTAGAATACAAACATATTATGGGTTGATAGTTAAAGGTTAATCCTATGGGCTTTAGGTCCTAGTATTGAGGGATAGGGTTTAGGGTTGACAAGATGCGTAGAATAACAAATATATTATGGGTTGAGGGTTAAGGGTTAAGGATTCATCCCCTACGATTTAGGTCTTAGGATTAAGGGATAGGTTTAGGGTTTATGGTTGACAAGATGCTCAGACTAACAAATCTATTATGGTTTCAAGGTTAATGGCTCATTCCCTAGGATTTAGGTCCTAGGTTTAAGGGTTATACTTTAGGGTTTAGGGTTTAGGGTTGACACTTGATGCTTATAATAAAAAATCTATTATGGGTTAAGGGTTAAGGGTTAATCCCCTAGGCTTTAGGTCATAGGGTTAAGGGATATACTTTAGGGTTTAAGATTGACAAGATACTTAGAATAATAAATATATTATGGGTTGAGGGTTAAGGGTTCATCCCTTAGGCTTCAGGTCCTTGGGTTAAGGGATAGGGTTTAGGTTTTAGAGTTGAAAAGATGCTTAGAATAAAAAAACTATTATGGGTTGAGGGTAAATGGTTCATCCCTTAGGATTTAGGTCCTAGGGTTGAGGGATATACTTAGGGTTTAGGGTTTAGGATTGACACAATGCTTAGAATAAAAAATATATTATGGGTTGAGGGTTAAGGCTTCATCCCCTAAATGTTAGGTCCTAGTATTGATGGATAAGGTTTAGGGTTGACAAGATTCTTATAATAACAAATCTATTATGGGTTGAGGGTTAATGGTTCATCCCATAGGCTTTAGGTCCTAGGGTTGAGGGATGGGGTTTATGATTTAGGGTTGACAAGATTCTTAACTCTCCATCCTAAATCTAAGATTCATGGTTTACTATTTAGGGTCCTAAATCAATCCTCTTGCATCTCCTTAAGTCATTCTCTTAACTCCCCTTAATCCATCCTCTTAGGACCCCTTAAGACATATCCTCTTAGGTCTCCTTAATCCAACTTCTTGCATCCCCTTAATTCATTCTCTTAACACCCCTTAAGCCATCCTCTTAGGACCCCTTAAGCAATATACTCTTAGGTCCCTTTAATCCATCCTCTTCCATCTCCTCAATTCATTCTCTTAACTCCCCTTAAGCCATCCTTTTAGGAGGTCCTTTAATCCATATCCTCTTAGGCCCCCTTAATCCATCCTCTTGAATCCCATCAAGTCATTCTCTTAACTCCCCTTAATCCATCATTTTAGGAGCTCCTTTAAGTTATATCCTCTAAGGTCCCCTTAATCCATCCTCTTGCATCCCCTTAATTAATTCTCTTAACTACCCTTAATCCATCCTCTTAGGACCCCTCTAATCCATATACTCTTAGACCCCCTTAAGTCATCCTAAATTGTGTACCCTTAAAGCCATTTGTTGAGCATCCCCTTAAGTGATTTCCTAATTATATTTCATTTTTGTTTTAGGTCTCCCACAACTAGATGGAATTGGTGGCCAATACTTGTGCATTAAACAACTCATGACAATTAATATAGTAGATATTTTTTCCTATGACATACATCACTTGAATTTGAAAGGAATTTCTAAGATCCAATTTTATAACTTTTAGTAAATTGGTCTTTTCTTGCATAGATTAGAGTTAAATGACTCATAAAACAAATACTTTTGATTATGTAGGAAATTTTTTTTTTGAATGGACCTGAAACCATTTACAATAGGTTTTGAATGGACCCAAAACCATAAAAAAATAGGTTTTGACAGGGACTCAAAACCCGCACAAAGAAGAACAAGCTACTCAAGAATACAACAAAGACAACAAACAACAACTCAATGATAGATCCCAAATAAATAGCATGAAAACTCAAATCTGCACCACATATAAAAGGTTTTGACGGGAACCTTAAACCCAAAAAAACTAAGATTTATAGTAGAACTTGAACCTTAGAACCACCTGAAATGACTAGGAAACCATTAGCCTATAATAGCTAGACTTAGCCTGTAACAACTAGACTACATCATAAACCATATCAACAACACCCATCGAATCCAATCTCCCCATCTCAATAGGAGAGATAAAAATTAGAGTAAAGCAATGAAAAACACCAACTTTCACACAACACTAGTCAACCCAAAACACCAACCCAACCTCTGCTTCAATAGGAGGGGGCTCACCTCTATAGGAGAGGAAGAAATGAAGTCCCTTGCCATAGAACATAAACCTTCCCACCTAATCCACAACACACCTCTTCACCTCAATAGAAGATGGCTCCACCTTCAAAGGAGTAGTCTCCACCTCCAAAGAAGACCATAACTTTAGTAACCATAGGGAAGCAACTACACCCATAGAAAGGAACAACATAAAATCCTTTGGCATAATAGTAAATTGGAAAAATGACAAACAAATAGAGCACTCATCAATCAACAACTTTGAGAGAAGAAACATCTGAGCTAGAAGCCAAAATATTTAAAGGAAATCAACAGTCTAAATCAACACACCCCCATCTATAAAAAAATAACTTTAGGACCCAAACAAGGGAAAGCACAAAGCTTAGAAAACAAGACTAGCAATCAGAAGAGAAACCACCCAATAGAAAGAAACAAAAAACCAAGGTAGCCACAACATCCCCAAACCACTTCAGCATCTCAAAAAACATGTCCAACAAAGAATAAATGAGGAGGGAAGAGAACCACTCCACCAAAGCCACCCCTAACTCACAATACCAAGAGAAACACTCCCTACCAGAGCTAGAAAAAGAAAAATGTATGCAACAAAGAAAAACCCATAGCAAAGAAGAGACATAGGACCCAAGAGAAGTAGGACAAGGCAATGAAAGCCTCCAAGTAGAGAGAGTAGAGAGATAACAAGACAATGAAGAACAACCTCCAACCCTACATGCTAGCTAGGGTCTGAAACATGCCAAAGACTATCCATAGACAACTCCACCAGAGGCAAGCCAAAAACCTCAACCCACATCAAAGAAGAAGGAACATAGAAGCATAGCCCCAAATCCACTATGAAGGACTCCATAACCAACAAAATCCATCCAAGACTGCAGTGTAAAAGAATAGTAGAAGAAAAAAATGCCAACCCCAAAACCAATCAACTAGCTTCCAAAGAAGCATAACCTAGCCAAAGCTCCAAAAAATGACCACTGGAACCCATGAATAAGAGGCAAGGAAAGTTGGAAAGGGCAGACAAGGAAAAGGAAAAACCATGAAGCACCACATCCAACCCAACATGCTAGTTAGGGTCTAAAAAGAGCCAACAACTCTCCACTATAAGGCTCAACATAGGAAAATTGATCCCCACATCCAACACCCAAGCAGAAGCCTCAAGGAAGCACAAGACTAGGGTTACAGTACCATAAAACCCAACAACACCAGCCATAATGATGTTAGAGTTCAAACCACAAACGAAATCCTCATCATCATCATTTGCACCGTCCTCTGCAGTAGCCTCCTCACTCCTGCCCTCACTTGCATTTGAACGTGTCACTCCCACCTTCGCCATGATCATTGGGGGAAGTCCTTCATAAAGCATATAGTTACTCTACTTACATTAATTAGTTTTCCAGGTTCCCATCCAATTGATCTACCATGATTGTCATTGTAAAAAAAATCATCATATAAATTATGTAAATATCAATTTTTGGTCTTGAACTAAAAGTGGATAAGCTAATTGTATTTATATGCACATACATATGTCATGTTATATTGGTATGAAACATCAATATGTTATATGTTTCTTTGATGTATGAACTTCAATGAACTTATAAATCACATTTTGTATTGTTCCAATTTTATATTATACAAATTGTGTCTTATAAATCACATTTTATATTGTTCCAATTTTTATCTTATACAATTTATATATGGCAAGTATAGATTTTTGTTTAGTAATGAATATTTGTTAGGATTGGAAAATAGTTAAAATTAGTCCCTTAATTTATTATGAATATGATCTAAACTATAAGGAATGTATTAAATTGTCACCTAACCATGTGATTTTATTGAACTTTGAAATTTAATCAATTTAAGACATAAAATTCATTCAACAATGACATCTAAATATATGCAATTTTATTCTAGACAAGAATTTATAGTGCATACTTGAAAATGTTGATAATATATAGATGTGTGTGTGTGTGTGTGTGTGTGTGTGTGTGTGAGTGTGAGTGTATCTAATCATCATAATGGACATAACATGTACATGAATTCATTTAATCAAAGTATACTAAATTTCACATGAAATGCTAGATATATCTAGAGCTAGTTTGGAATTTAAAACATGTACAAAATTATATCTAGAAAATAATATTAAAGTCAGCTCATATAAATAAACACAAGCATGATCATAATGTATAATGTATGTGAAATAACATGAAATAACATGTGAAATGTATATGCCAAGTGACACATTTATAAATAAAACTATCTATAGTCTATAAAATAGAACTATCTAACTATTAGGACGATCAGTAAAATCAAGTCTCCTCTTTGTTCCACAAGGACTAGATGGACTTGTATCATGTTGTAGAAGAGTACAAAAAACTTGAAATTAGATAAAGTTAAAGAAATTTGATTTAATTTAACATAATTGATAAAATCATAAAATTATTTTTTTAAATCTAAACAACTAAAAGTATGCATAAATTACCACCTGATCATCTGAATATACTAGCACATTTTGTTCAATGGGTGGTATAACTCTCGATTGAGGATGGAATAATTGAGATGATAATTCCTGGATATTCAAAAAAACAAAATAATATAGGTTAGAAAATATTAGTGATGTAGACATGTAAAATATACATGCATCTAATCCAGATTCACTAATTTCAATTCGTCCTTAATCATCCCTCTACTAACCATTTTAATCGAATAATCTTTATCTAATTAAAATTCATCATATTTCCTATTTTAATTAAATAAATAAGTCTTTATTTGATTAAATCATATTTCCCCTTCTAATTAGATAAATCAACTTTATCTAATTAAATATATCATTCTATTTGATTAAATCATATTCTTCTCTATAATTAAATAAATCTAGTTTATTTAATTAATCTCTAAAGTCATCTCTTTAATTAAATAAATTTTGATTAACTTCAAATGTTCTTCATTTAATTAAATAAATCAAATTTATCTAATTAAATTACTAATGCATCAATTTCCTCCCATTTGATTTAAATAGATCCAAAAATCTAAATCAAATGTCATGTCAACTAATCTCTATCTAAATTTAATTAAATCCTAATTAACTCTAAATCTAATACTCTTTTCTCTAGCTTTAGCAACTTGCACAATAAATCAATTTATTTGATTTATTATTTCTTCTATTTTCATTCAAAATGACATCTTTATGGAATATGCTTCAAATTTGAAATCTCCCCCCAAAAGGGACTTGTCCTTCAACATGGCATTAACTCCTCTTACATTGTCTCTTACATGTCTCCAACTTGGCATTTAAGACACTCTCTTCTTCCTCAACAAGCCAAATTTCAAAATTTCAAATTTCCACCTAATATCATTTATGGGCACAATGACCAAAATGTGCTCATTCCTTCCTCCATTGACATGTTGACAAGTGGAATTGTGCTATTGGTTGGCCTTTAATCCCACATCCATCCTATTCTCCATTCTTCAAACCTTCTTCCTTATAAATGGAGTCCTTCTCTATTGTATTCGGGAGACACAAGTTTATGCATTTGCATCCATAATCCATAGCAGTTTCATTATAGTCAAGAATCACACATCTCCATCATCAAGATTTTATCAAGGGATTGGGAAAGGGATTCTTTCCACATCAAAGAAGCACCAATCCCCCTATGGGATGCTAGTTTGATCATTAGAATAGTGTTTCATTGTGTTTTGCTTGCTTTTTTGCTTTGTTTCCATTATTCTTGTGTTTGAATGAATTTCATAGGGAGCATTGTATTTTCCTTGTTTAAACTGACTAATGTTAACATTTTCCTTTGTTTGAGCAAGATTGCAGGTTAGTGCTCACATTTTGGCATCCACCGTGGGGCTACAAGCTCCTCCATGATAGTTATTATCAATCTTAAAGTTGCCTTCTTCACTAGTTTTACATATGTGTGTTAGTTTTTTTTTATATAATACCATTTCTATGTCAAAAACGTTCCATTTGAAAGCTTGTGGTGTTTAATTTTTATTAGAAATTTGCTAATAAAAAAAATTGGTTGTAAAGGCAAGGTCATTCTCAACCATCTCCATCATCGTATTTCTTCTTTTTTTTTACCACAGTATATGCATATTATAGTTGTATCCCAGCAAGATAGGCATCAATTAGATTTGTAGTCAGTATCTATTATCATTGTGGATGAGCATCATTGCTTGGCAATTGATCACTCTTTCCACCCCCTCTCGACCTCTTTCATCATATCTTTTGTATGTTGATTTCTTCACTCCACTCTCGGTCGCACCAATCCCATGCTTCAAATCGCCAAAATATTGCTTCCAAGGGCTTGCTCGTCTCCTTCATGAGCATACATTTCGATCATTCTAGAATTGAGAAGGCTATAGAATACCTCAACCACCTTAGCCTGAGTGGCCTAGGTGTTGTTCGATTGGAGTGGATTCCCGATGAGATCACTCCTAACGTTCCCATCGGCCACCACATCAATTCTTTCCTCTTCTATCACATGAACCACACTCAAACCTCATATCTGGTGCGACAATCAAACCTTGTAGAACACCATGCCGAGGGACCTTCAAAACTTGACTTATCTACAAGTCATGGCCTCCAAATTGACCTTCAAAAGGTGCCTTCATTATTTGTATCATGCATGGTCATTAAGCTAGTGTAATTTTCTAGCTATTTTAAAAGAAACTTCATTGTGCTTTCTGTAGTTTACATTGTCCAGTTTACAGAGTGCATAAAATTCTATTCTTTAGTTTACATCACCTAGCTTAGAAACCCCTCATTTTCTAGATTGCAATTGTTTTCCACAATCTAACATCTCAATTTACTTTTTTTAAAAGTCTCGATTTACACATAAATAGAGGGAAGGATTGGATGTCGAGCTTCCATGGGAAGGTTGGATTCAGATAGAGCCGCATAGGGAGTAGCCTGTGTATGAGATTTCAAAAAGGGCATTTGATGTGTAAGATGGTCGTGCCTCTTCATGTCTCTCAGCTATTATGACACCAATATTAGAGAAAGAACTCTGCACAATGCACACCACATAAAGGTTCTACAACATGTGGTTAAGGCCTTTTGGATCTCTATGCAGCCAGGTCAAGCAAACAAAAATCTTCCGTGAGTTAACGTGGGATTATGTTGGGTAAAGACTACATTTTCCTTTTGCCTAAAATTACAAGCGAAACACAACTTGCACTTTGTCTCTCTCCACTATGCATTTTACATTTATGCCACTTTATATAACTATACATCATTATGATTGACAGTATTGTGATTACGTTTGATAGTGATATATTTGTGTGTGACAATGGTTGCAGCTTGTCAAATTGGAAAAATGAGAGGTCAATAAACAATTCATTATGCAGGGTGGGAATGACGCACTTTTACAAATTATCAAATCTTTCTAAAAGGTGCAAAATATTTGTTCAAATATTGATTGATGCAGTAGATAGTAAAAAAAGGTCTTTGTCTCTATTCAAATAAAAGCATTGTGTGCCCTGTCTTGTCCCAAGACTTGGAGAAATCCGAAATATAGTTAGCTATATTTATTTTTATAGGAGAGCTATTATTTTAATTGATTGAGCATCATAAAAACTATCTTTCAACATCATTCCTTATAATATGAATTAATGGGATAATTTTTGCATGATTCAATATCAATCTCTCATTAATCTGAAGTTTTGTAGCTTACATTTCACTTTACAATCGAGATAATACTATTAATAGAATTAGCAAATTCAATACCTATTGGTTGTGTTACCAAAGAAGACTTTCTATGGCTTTTATGATTTGAGGATGTATATCCAAGCAAGATTTATTGTAGACTAAAATTAAGCATTGCCTATCAAATCCAAATGATAGTTGCAGATCTTTATCTCTCACAAGATCATTTTCTTGTTTTGACAAGTTCAAAATTTTTATTGGTTTGAAACTGTATTTATTATATTGTTATCTTTGATTCCTTGAAAATCATACTTCTTATTTGTGATAACTTTGTACTATTTGCAAGGGGGTTTTGCATAAGGGATTTGGTTGCACAAGGGACTTGCAACATTGAAACATAAGAAGCAATCTTTGAAGGATTTTGGAGTTGAAGAAAATTGAGCATTGAATTCAAAATTGACAAAGCATTTTTAAATGATTAGAGCTTCCATTTTATACTTTCATTTTTTTTTTTTAGGCCAACTCACTTCTTTTTGGGTTTTAAAACAAGAACATACAAAAGCTTCCTTTTTCTCAAATTTGGTTAAAAATAATCCTAGACACTTACTAGTTTTCACATTTGGAGTCTAAAATTGAACAAGCAAATTTCACACTTCAATGTTGGTGCTTAAAAAGAATCCATTCTTGCTTTTTAAGGTTAAAATGAACATGTTTATTTTGTGTTTTGTAATATCTTTTACAAAGTAATATGATTTAATAGGCGTATGCACTTCTCTTGTGATTCACGATGATCTTGAGAATCAAAAGTATTTTGGTGATATTAAGTTGTATAAAATATTTACTCCACACTTCAATTTGGGTTTAAAATTGACAAAGCTTGCTAGTGTGAGTGGAGTATATATTGTGTGTTCTCTCTTTGTTCACATAAACAAAGATTGATTAAACTACAGATATGCTTGCTCACTTTTTTTTACCCTTAGAGGGCTTTCCTGGTGGGAAAAAGTAATCACCCCAGGGAATGACCCAACCAGTAACATGCTAAAACCAAGCGACTTCCAGCCGGTATATAAGTGTGGGTACTTGAGGAAAGTTCAAGTATCATGAGGATTGTTCCAACAAGAAGGGAATAAATGGTCTCTTGTCGTATGGATGATCCCCCACAAACGAAATACCTATACTAGAATCTTTTGTTTAGAAGCCCAAATCCCATTCATTTGTTGGTGCAAGAATACCATTCTAAAGCCTGCACTCACATTTGGTGGTTCTTAGTAGAGATGAGAAGTATTCCATGGGAGTTTCATGGGTACTAAAGCTTGGTTGACTACAGAAGTGTGTGTTGTGGAGGGGAGCCAGTGTGGTCAAGCTTCTAATCACCTGCTAAGAGTAGGCGTAGTTGGATTTATCTAAGTGGGAACTCAACAAATATTATCTCATTCTATCCTAGGGTTGTGCATCATTTTGGAATCAAAATGATTTGCTTGGATCCAAAACATTGGAAAACAAACATTCAACATGATCATCAAATTTCAAACCCTTTATAACCTGAGCAAATATCTTTGACAAAATCCAAGTGCTATTGCTTTCCCTAGGGATTCTATCCTTAGAGGCTTCTAAGTATTTGGGTTTACATCTTAATTTTCTCTCACTAAAGTCAACATTTCCTTAATTTCCACATAATGGACTTTGTGGGATAAAAATAAATTGAGACATTAGACATTTAGTTGAAAAGTTAAGCAAGAAAGTAGATGTGGTAAAAGAAATTCATTAACCAAGACTAAATCAATTGAACCCCACACATGTGCTTGTAATCTTTTGTCTTATGATCTTCCATGCAAACATTGGTCTTTTGGTTTGAACCACTATTAGGGAAAAGCATGTTCTTCACTATCTTGGTCTTATAAACAAGGTCCTTCTTAGGTTCATTTAGGATAAAAAATCAAACACTTCATTCATCTCAAACATTTATCATCTCCATCTGGAAAACAACTTTAGATCTTTGGAAACATCATTACATAGACTTGGGTACATCATTAAACCAAATCAAAATCACCTTGTTTAGTTAGGTGTGTGGGAATGCATCCTTTCTCATACATTTAATTAAATTAGAAATACTTTGAAAAAGTGCATCCTAAGATCACATCTAACATCTTAGGGTTTACAAGTTCATTATCCAAATCAGTCAAAAAAAAATCAAATCCTAAAGTCTAGCATTGATCCAAAGTTCCTAAAAGTTCAACAACCACATCACTCACCCTTTCATCCTTCATCTCATCATTGGTCCTAAACACCTTAGGGGTCACTTTTACAACAAGGTCAAAACACAAGAAGAGTATGGAATATAAACTCGATCCATACATCATGAGTAATCCAAGACAACCAAACTATCAAATCCTTACAATTCCAACTGATTATCAAAACTCATATTTACACAATCCATACATGGGATCTTTATCTCCTACAAACCTCAATGGTACAACAAATGTGAGTATGCCCAATCTAAATTTTGGAATAGCTTTCCCTATGGTAGATTTAAATCAAAGTCTAAATCTACAAATCTATCAACCAAATAATCAATGCATGAGTCTTCAACAAAACAACATTATCCCACCAAATCCATACATGTCAAATGTGAATATACCAAGTACAAGTTTACCAAACATGAACATTTCAAATCTACACTTGGTAAACCTTGGGATAGATATGTTTGTGAATCATACAAATGTTGTTCAAATTCCAAACAATATGTTAACGATTCCATGTATTGATCCAAGTCAAGGTAACACCATGCAAAATCAAAGTTACCTAAATCAAGGCAATGTGATTCCCAACCACAAAAAAGTTCAATTTCAACCTATGATGCCAAATCTAAGCATCATCCCAAATCAGAACATTGTCCAAAATCATTTTTTCTCGGATCCCATACAAACACCACAAGTATGCATTCCACATTCCAAATATGGTTGAGAAAAAACCAAATCAACTATATCAAGGGTGTCAAGATCAAACTCAAGATCAAGTTTTGTGATATCAAATTGCTACACTTACCAAAATAGTTGATTCATTGTGCCAAGAAACATATCCACCCCAAAATCAATACACTCTTTCATTGGTCAAACCATGTCATCAAAGCATTGAGTTGTGTCCACAACCACATCAAGAACAATGTCTCCAATATCAAGAGGTTGCATATCAAAATCAACAACATCAACAATGAACCCAATCACCACATCTCCAAAATCAATCACCACAAGGTCAATTTAAAGTACAAATATCACAAGGTAACAAACGAAAATAAACACCGCTTGGGGAACCAATTGAATTAGTCATGCAATAGTTGATACAAGAAAATCTCATCAAAATCCCCAATTATGAAAATTATCAAGAGCCTCAAGTTAAACCACTAGGGTATAACAAAAAGCACCTTTGTGATTTTCACAAAATAAAGGGACACACAACATAAAATTGTATTTGACTCAAAAATCTCATCCAAGACCTTATTGATCAAAAAATAATAACTATTGGGGACAACAATGAAGATTCAACCACTAGTGATAATAGTGACAATATCTCCACCTCGATTATTGAAAACAGTGATCAAGATCTATCCATCAATGAGCGCCTTGAAGATGTTTCTACCTGATTCAAAGATAAACTCAACATACATCAAGAGTCACTTTTTAATCATGATAAAAACCCCTCAATAATATCCAACAATGATCTATTTCAAGGAGTGTTAATAATCAAGGATCCTTCCACCAATGATCATTTTGGCAATACCTCTACATCAAAAAATGAGTTAGAGGACATATCTCAAGAATTTATTCCAAAGAATGATCAACATCTTTCACCAAAGTCTAGCAATGGTCCTTTCCAAGACATATTGACATCTTTTGACCTCATGGTTACATATATTGAAGAAATCCTCAACTCAACACTTGATCCAAATCCACTCAAAGATCAAG